>PVKB01001453.1:210216-414797 GCA_004027205.1 Ctenodactylus gundi | reverse complement strand
GTTTATAAGAGGCTGTGAGGGTAGCGTCTTGATAGAGAAAGTGGATAATCCCTACAATGAGGGACACGTACTGTGGAATTTCCACTAAAAAGAAGCAGGGAAGGCCAGTGGGCTGAACAAAGACAAAAGCACCAGCTAGAAAGAGAAGCAGAAGCAGACTTCTGATGCTGTTGACCTTGGCATCGGGAAGGTCCCTGATAGTGTTGAGGAGGGCTAAGTTTAGTTTTAGCTCAGTGGGGAATAACTTTTCTCTGAAGCTCAAGACTCTGGAGTCCTCCATATGACATTCACAGCTCTGGCTGACGTTTTATACTTTGTTTTCCCTCAATCATGGTTAGAAGTCATTGCAGTCTACTCTAAAACATTTATACTCGTAGGACATAGTATGTGCTGTCAGTTCTCAAATCAAAAGTGCTGGCAACTCAGTTGCATTTATCACATGTGGCAACATAACAGAATTAATACATAAGTAAACATTTCCCACACTGCATTGCAGAGACTTTCATGCCCCTGAAATACTAATAGATGCCCTAGGAAAAGAAATCAGTCATGTAAGTAAATAAATCATAATCATTGGGTTAAAAGGCCTCAAAGGAATTACCTGGAGTGCCTCAGAGGAAACATCACTAGCTAGCTAGCATGCATTGCTCATCTGTAGGATGGAGCTTTCTCTTAATAATGTTTCCTAAACTTCTTTTACCACAGAACCTCTTTTGTCTAGAACCATAACCATGTCTGATTGGTGGATTCTGTCTCCAGAGCACAGTGGAATAGTAGCTGTTCTGATGAATGTTGTTATATGTCCTTCAAAATAGTCATGTTAGTGAATATATTGTTCTAACTATAAACTTTTTTGAAATATATTTGGAAATAGTTTGAGGTAAGTTATTTATTACACACTTACACTAGTTACTAATGAAAACACTGTGCACTGCAGAAAGTTAACATTATTCCTTTGTATTAAAAAGCATTAGACATCAGGCATGGTGACATGCCTGCTATCCTAGCATTCGGGGAGACTGCAGTAGGAGGACTGCAAGTTGGAACCCAGCCTGGGAATTTAGCAACTTAGTGAGACTATCAAAATCAAGAAAGAAGAGAAGAGAAGGCAAGAGAATGAACTGATGATGTAGCTCAGTGTAAAGACCCTGAGTTCAATCCCCAATAACAGAAAAAAAAGAACATTCTTACAATTGCCACAAGTGAGAGTATTACTAAACACAGAAGGTCAAGTGTGTGGTGGTGGTAGTTATACACACTTAGACATGAGCAATTGCAGTGAGCTAGTGTGAGCGCACACACTTGTTATGCCTTTGTCATTTTAAGAAGTATAAAATAGATAACTGTATTTTCATTTATCAGTAAGTATAATATTTGTATCTTTATTTAGAAAGATTATAATATATCCCTGTGAATTAGTTAGCTTTCCTGTTCTCATACAGATATCTGATACCCGCACCATACAAGGGGAGTAGAGATAGAGATTTCAGGAAATGTAGTCCCTGGTTGTCTGTTTCCATGACAGAAGGGTCTGGCAGAGGAATGCTGCTCAACCCATGGCAGCCAAGAAGGAGAGAGAGAGCAGGACATAGCCAAAGAGAGGACTGTATCCTTTCAGCACACACACTGACATACATCTATAAACCCAACATCCGGGGAAGCTTAGACAAAAGAATGACAAATTGGAGCCTGAATAACTTAGTGACTCAGTAAGACTGTCTCAAAATTGTAGAAGGCCAGAGTATATAGCTCAATGCAAAGATTCTGACTTCAATCCCCAGTGCAGGGAAAAAAAAAAAAAAAGAATACATATTTCTAAATACTGCCCCTGCTGAATGTTTCTAGATACTGCCACTCCTGACTTGCCCTCTTCAACTAAGCCCTGCCTCCTAGGACATTTTCAGCATTAACCATGAACATATTAATCCACCAGTATGTGTAGCACCCTCACCCTTTATCTAGTCACCTTCCCAACACTCGACCACTGTGCACAAGACTTTTGGGGGACATTTTAGATCTCAACCATAACATTCCACGTGGCCCCTCAAAAGGGTCACGTCTGTCTCATTATGCAAAGTACATTCAGTCCATCCATCTTCAAGAGTGCCAGAGTCAACAATTCCAGCATTGCTCAAAAGTCCCAAGTCCAAAGTCTTCCAATAATCAAGGCAAACTTTTAGCTGAGAGCCCTCGTGAAACTCAAAAGGAAAGTTAAATACTTCTAACATAAAATAACAAAGTGTAAACATCCCCATTTCAAGGAGGGATAGATAGAGAGGTAGAAAGGAATAGAACAACATCAAGACCAGACCTCAGCAGGGCAAACATTGAATCCTGCAGCACTGTTTCCACATGTGAGGCATGTTGTGTTGAGACTTGAGGTCCACTCGCCCTGAGCAGCTCCCCTCCTGTGACCCTGCCACTTCTAGTACTTTTGCATCCGTACTCATTAGGGATATTGACCTATAGTTTCCTTTTTTTGTTGGGTCTTTGTCTAGTGTTGGAATTACAGTTATGCTTACTTCAAGAAAGAAATTGGGCAGTTATCCCTTTTGTTTCAGTTTTTTGAAAACATTTGATGAGCATTGGTAAATCTTCCTTAAAATTTTTATAGAATTCTGCTAGGAGTCCATCAGGTCCTGGGCTCTTCTTGGTTTGGCAGTGTTCTTATTACTTCCTTGACTTTATAGGTGGATATTGGCATATTCAGATGTTTAATACTTTTTTGTTTACTTATTTTTTAGATGTTCTCTTTCTCAAGGATTAGCCAGCCACTATGTTCTTTTTTGTGGTTGTTTCCTGTTTGCCTATCCACCAGACTTGAGAATTCTTTGTAGTGATGGTTTGGTTGCAATAAATTTATTCTAGTTTCTTTGGCATGGAAGGTTTTTATTTCATTTTCTATTTTAAATGATATTTTTCCTGGGTGCAGGAATCTTGGTTCACAGTTACTATCTTTTAAGGCTTTGAGGACTTCACTCCAGGCTCTCTGGCTCTTAGGATTTGTGTTGTGACCCTGATAGCTTTGTCTTGTATGTCACCTGCTTTTTTTCACTTAGAGCTTTTAGAATTCTCTCTTGGCTTTGTATTTCAGTGAGTTTTATTATAATATGTCTAGGAGAGCTTCTTTTTTGGTCACATCTAGTAGGTGGAAGGTGTGCCTCCATCACTTGAGTTTCTATTTCATATTCTGTGTATGGGAAGACTTACGGCTTTGGTGAATAGATTTCTTAGGCCTTTACTATGGATTTCCCTTTTTTTTTTTTTTTTTTTTTTTTTTTTTTTTTTTTTTTTTTTTTTTTTTTTTTTTTTTTTTTTTTTTTTTTTTTTTTTTTTTTTTTTTTTTTTTTTTTTTTTTTTTTTGTATTTCTGCTGTTCTGAGATGTGAGTCTTCTATAATCTGTAGCATTCCATTTCCTTGTTGATGTTGAACTATTCCATGGTTGTTAACAGTCTGGTTCATACTTACATTCTTGTCCTCTAAATCTAAAATTCTCTCTTCATTTTGTATCATTGTGTTCTCTATGCTTTCCATGAAGGTTTTCATCCCTGAATGCTCTTCTTTTATCTTTTCATGTATTTGGAATTCTTTAGTGAACTTGTCATTTGTGTTTTGTATTGACTTCTCTAGTTCTGTTAGTTTTGCATTTGTTTCCTCCTTAAGTTCTTTGGTTAACTCCTTTTTGAATTCCTCAAATATTTTGTGTAAATTGTTGTCTGAGTCTGTCTTGTATTCCCTAAGTATTTTTTTGTAAGTTGTTATCTGAGTCTGACTTGTATTCTCTAAGCATTTTGTGTATTTTGTTGTCTGTGTCTGTGTCTAATTCTTCCAGTAGGCTATTTTTGTTTCAAAGTTAAGAAATTTTGGATCTTCTTCTGGTTCTACCTGAGTCTCCCTTGGTAGGATGGGGGGTCTTTGCAGCATCTTGCTCCCATGTTTTCTCATCTTGATATTGAGTATTCCTTTGGCTTGCCGTGGTTACTCTCTGAGCAATCTCTATTTTTTGATAGTGAAGAGTGTTCTATGGCTGTGTATTATGCTGTCTGTGTCACTGAGGTGGGATTCCTTGTTACAGAACAATTAGTTCATTCTTTCCCACCTGATAGTTGCTACTAGGTCTGTTTTTGAGAGGTTTGTCTGCTGTTGAAGCTGTCAGGTTTGGCACCCTTTTGTCTTCTGGAAGTCACACATAGAGTGGATGGTTTTGAGTGCCTCCAGTGATGGGTGGTGATTAGGCCCACCCACATAAGCTCTGAGGTACAGACAGTGGTCTGGATGCAGCTATGTGAATGCCTCTGGCATGGAGCAGTTGTGGCTGCCTAGTAGGCCCGTTGCATTGGCTTCAAGATGTAAGTGAGGATCTAGGTGTGGCTACCTGGGTACCCCTGTTGTGCAGCTCTGATGGATATAGAGTAAGCCCAGTTGCAGGGGCTCCGAGGTGCAGGCGAGAGGTCCGGGTGCAGCTTCCTGCATGCCTCTGGCACACAGAAGCAATGGATGGAGGCTAGGCTCAGCTGTGCGGGTTAGGCTCAGCTTTGAAGTGCAGGTGGGAGTCTGGGCAGGATGTCTCTGTGATTCTTAATTATTGATAGTTAACAGTTATAGGGGGTATTGGAGTAGGTAGAGAGCAGACTATAAGTAGAGGCTAGCTTTAGGTATCACCCAAAAAGCTGGAGAGTACTCCTTCCCCAGACTGAAATTAACAGAAAAAAGCACCGTACGCAAGATTCAGAAGAGTTAGGGTGAGTTGAGAGTGAAGTAGGGAGAGTGCACCTTCCAGATCTGTAGAATGCTTTAGAACGTATGGTTCAGAGTTAATAAAGAGAGAGAGCAATTTAACAACTGACTTCACAGCAAGCGATGGTGGTGGATGAGGAGATGAAGCCCTAGATCGCAGGGAGTGATGGTGGCAGTGGGCAGGGGTACCTAGGCTCAATCCACAGTGGGTGAAGGCAGCAGGCAGCGAGACTCGGGCTTAGTCCACAGCGGGTGAAGACAGCAGGCCTAGAGGCCCTCCAGAGGTTTTACTCCGTGTGCCCTTTAGCTTGTGGTGGGTTGGATCTTACCTGAGTTACTCCCAACGTATCTTTCATTTAGGAAAATTTAGGCTACGGAGTAAGACCCTGTCTCGGGAAAAAATAAAAAATAAAAAAGCATGTCTTTCCTGTTGTCCTGCTACCAAGCACTTGGCTTTTCTTCCCCCAGTGCTGGGAATAGAGCCCAGAGCCTTGTACATGCTAGACAAGTGTTCTAGCACTGAGCTCCATCACCAGCCCCTTGGCTTCTTTTTAATGATGTTAATTTTTTCAGCAATTAACAGTCTCTTTGGACCCAAATTTATACATGTCTTTCTGGCCAAACTGCAAGTTTTTCTAGCTTGTAGGCTCTGCTTTTTGCTCCAGGTGTCATTGTAGGTATAGCCAAAGCATTCAGCAGCACCCACACAGCCACATCAGTGTTGGACTGACTTGAAATTCTCTCCACCAGATTACTCTGCCACCTTTAAATTCAGCCTTATACAAAGTCTTGGACAAAATATAAGGAAGTTCTTGGCCAGAATATAAGACAAGTGACCCCTAGCCCAGTTCCCCAGGGGAGTCCTAAAGCTACCAGAAACTTTGTGAGCATAGCCCATACTGTCTGCATTCCTGTCAGCATTCTGGTCATCTTAGTTCTGATTAGAATCACCCAGCCTTGCATGCTGTAAGATTCCACTTAGATCATTCAAGGCTTTCTGTAGTCCAATTCTCCCAACTCTTCCAAACTCCTCCCACAATCCTGTTTCCAAGGTTTCTAAGCTACATGGTCAGATACAGTCACAACACTTTTTCTGTACAATTTTTTGTATCTAGCACCTCAATCATTACTAAGACAAATTCCTGATACTCAGAAGAGAAGTCAAAGGGTTCAGTGTATGGATTGTCTTTGACTTCCAGGTAAAAATGGTGTAGCAAAAAGGCCTGGCAAAGGAACACTGCTCAAGCCATGGCGTTCAGGAATCACAGAGAGAGGAAGGTGTCCCAGACAAAAACACACTGTGCTAGGCCATATGCCTAATGACCCAATGGCAGCCAGGCCCCTTTATTTTGGTTCTAAACCACAAACTGAAACTTTGTTTTTAAACGTTCTTCAGATTCTCAATTTGTAATAATTTTGTAGCTAAGAAATTAAGAGATTCTTTAAATAATTTTCTGAAAGAATCTGAGCTATTTAATATGTAAAAAAAATTTAAAATGTATACTTGAACAGCTCTGTTTCTATATACAAGGACTTCTTTAATAACTTATTTTATTATGCACATTTAAATGACCAGTATTGAGTTTCTCAGTAGAAAGTTAGATATAAAAATCATAAAAAGCTGTCTGAAATGATTAATATGTATTTTTAAAGGCATAAGTCAATATCATAATTTTCAGAGTATAATCATAATATCAACTAAAGCTTTGGATTTGTTATAAACATGAAAGATACAAGTGGGGTTAAGAATGAAGTGAATCAGATTCTTTGATCTTGAGCTAAAGGCAGAAATTTCTTCAACTAAGTTAACATGTAGTACATATGCTGGTGAATAGTCAATAAACAGTTACCACAAAGCTGAATGAGAGCATCACCATGTCTCTGTCATGAGTTAATAGTTCAACATTAACTTTTAGTGGAATATGTTAAACTAAAAGCTAGGACACCGAACTTTTTGTTGTCTTTTTCATGTATAATTTACATGGAAAATTGCACCTACCTGAAATATAAATTTCAGTGAATTTTTACAAGCTTGCTTATGTGTGACCATCACTTTGGTCCAAATGTACAACTTTTCGTCATCCACAAAGTTTCCCATGTGACCCTGTACAATGACTCACCTCCTTTCATCTGTCCCATGGAGGTGATGTCTCCCTATGAAGCAAAGATGTGGAAGATTTTCTAGAAGCCAGTTTCAAAGTTTCAGTACTCTCCATCTGAAGCCTCAGCCAGCCTAATGTGCAGTGTCCACCCAGGCAACTGTGCATCACCATATAACATGGAAGGCAAGGGGAACCGAGGGGAGAGGAGACCAGTGCTTCCTCCTGTTGCTCTGTTGCTTTTCTCTGGCATTTTGTTTATATTTTTTAGTATGTACTCTTCTTCATTTTCTTTCTTTTTTTTGTATTCTGTTTTCATTGATTTCTCTTTTGACTTTTAGCTATGTATGTTTGCAAATTTGTTGGTGCTTGTAGGGACTGGAGCCTACTTAGAACTAAGTCTATGTTTTAGGCAAATTATGGGAATTTTATAATAGTGGTTTTTTTTTTTCTGAAACCTCTTTTTTGGAAAGGAACCAGAGAGAGAGAGAGAGGGAGGGAGGAAGAGAGAGAAAGAGCGAGCAGACTGATTTGCTGTTTGCTCACATAATGTACCACTTCCAACCTCCTTAATTCCCTACTCTAGGCCTGAGTTGCTGTCTACCCCTTCCATATGAATATATCCCCTAATATTCAACTTAGTTGTACTGGACACCATTGATTTTAGCTTATCTGGAAATAGCTATTTCCTTTTCACTTTTTTGGAGAAAAGTTTCATCAGATACTGAATTATTGGCTTTCAGATTTTTTAAACAACATTTTGAAGATGCCATTCCTTTGTTCCATGGTCCTCCATTTCTTCTGATAAGAAGTCAGGCATTGATCTTGTCACTGTCACCTGAGTGTCCAGTGTTACTCATTTTCTGGCTACTTTCAGTGTTTTCTCATTATCTTTGACTGCCCAGAGTTTGGCTCTGCATAAACTAACCTGTGGCTTTCTCTGTGTTTATCCTACTTGAGTTTGCTGGGTTTCTTAAATTAGCAAATTCATGGTTCAAAAAATTTGAGGAGTTTTTAGCCATTTTCTCTTTATAAAAATTTTTCTGCTTATTTTTCTTTCTTTTGTTTTTCTGAAACTCCAGTTATATTTCTGTGTGACTCCTAATTTGACTCTCTGCGTCCCTAGAGTTCTGTTCATCTGTATTTAATCCTTTTTTTCTCTCTCTGCTCTCCAAATGTGAAGATTTTTATTGATATTTTCAAGCTCCCTCTTTCTTCTGATCAGGTCTTTCAATATATTTTCTTTTACTGCTTTGAATGCATTTAAATAGTTGATTTGAAGTCTTTGTTAAATCTGATATTTGGACCGGCTGGGAGTTTGTTTCTGTTAAATATCCTTCTTTGTAGGCCCAGGCCAATCTTCCTGTTTCTTTGGGTGTATAGTAATTTCTGATTTAAGACTGGACATTATAAATATGATTAGCAGCTCTTACTGGGTTCTGAGGATGAATGTGTCTCTGCTGTCCAGCAAGCAGTTGACTCTCTTGGATTCTAGCCACAGCCCTTGTCTCCCCTCTGGTGTGTAGCTGCTGCTATTTCTGCTTAGTTCTTTCTTTTTCCAGCTGCAGTTGTTTTGTTTTTTTATCCTGCCCTCCCAGGGATCCTCACTGTACCTGGGCAGTTTAGCATTCAGTCAAGGATTCGGGCAACGTTTGTGGTAGGTCATCGCAAAACACTGTCCTCTGACATTTCAAGTCAGCTGGGATTTGGATGTCTGCTAAAGCTTAAGCCTCGGAGCGAGGTTTGGCCTCAGGAGTGCCAGCAGTCAAAACCAGCAGCAGGCTCAGCAAGCTCGTCTTGTGCAGTTATGTCTAACCCAGGTACATGGCACTCTGGTGTTTATCAGCTATTTTCCCAGGAGCCCTTAGTGTCTGCCATCTGCATGTCTTAGTATTCATCCAGGGATTTGGGCAGAGATTATGATTAGGTTTTTGCTTCCACCTCTTCCATAGGTCACTTCTTTTCACCCTAAATGTTCAACTATTCTTCACACCTTTAACTGTGTTCTATGTGTTCTTAAGATTAAATTGCAGTTTTTGTGAGATGAGGCCCCAAAAAAGCTCCTAATTCAAATTGTTACCTTTTGCAGCTGTAATCATTCAGTGGCTATTAAACTTTTCATTCATGCCTGCTTTGAGTTGCTCTCTGTTGCCTTTAAATTGTTGAGTTTTAAATATATAATTGAAATGTCCAGGTTTTATAATTGCTACTTACTGAAATATTTACTAGCCAATTTCTTTCACCCTTACTGAGGACCACAAGTCACTCCATTTAAAATAATTTTTAAAAATTATGCGTTCTCTTACAAGATGATCTTTAATGAGTATATCTAAGTGGGCTATAATTTTTAACTTGTCTCATATTGTTAGATTTCCAAACTCTTTAATCTTGTAATAGTATAAATATTACCTAATATGCAAGCTGTGTATTTAAACATGAGGATATAAGTACTTATATTTAGAGATTAGTGTATAATAATTTCTTTAGAATCATTTGCTGAAATGTAATTATTAAATTATTCATTGTGGCTATGATTAATGCTTTTGGTACATTTTATCAAGGATTCCTGAAGATGGCTGTGCCAGTGTTCAGTGCCACCCATGAAACATAAGAGTACTTAATTCTTTTGAAACAGGGTAACTTTGAATTTTTTACAGGATAAGATGGTGGTGGATTTCATTTTGATTTTGCTAAAAGAATTTGTTGACTGTTACATAAATTATTGCTAATTAATTCTTACTCACAAAATGTTTACATATACTGTGTTTACAGTAACAAGAATCACATTTGTAACATGATTGTGCAACCAAAACAGTCAAATGAATAGGAGTTTTATTTTATTTAGTATGATTATTGGGCTTTAAGTAAGTAAGTAGAAAAATCTAAAATTCCGCTTTTGGACTTCTGTTCCACTGTTCCCAAGATATTTTAGGGTGAGTTTTATGTTTATTGCTTCCATATCCTTCCCTTTGGAACCACTTTATTGAGATGTAATGCACATGCCGTCTAGTGTACTCAGAGTGTACGATTCAGTGGTGTTCAGTGTATTCCCAGTGTGCAGCCGGAACCCTGCCAGGGGAGAGGAGAGGTCGCTAGGAGAGAAGGTTAGTCCTTCAGCAGCAGGCACTGCATTTTGTCCTCCCCACTTCCTGATTCTGCCCAGGCATGTAGCTGATACCTTAAGTGACATTCTTAGCATTCCAACTGCTCATTCAAGCTATTCATGGTGAAGGTTTCCTATGCTAATATAAGATGGAATGGAGATGATTTTTTTCTTTAAAAAGATGGAAAGAACTAGTAAAAATAAGTAATCACCAGAAATAAACATTTTGGCAAACTAATTCCCCAAAAGAACATTAATATGCATGCAGATACATAGGTAGAACAAATATGGCAAAATAAATATTAATACTTACTAAATCTAGGTAGCAGGTATTGTAGAATAAATTTAGTGGGTTTTTGTACTTGTTTTATCTTCTCTGTATATTTGCAATTTTTTTTTTTTTTTTTGAAGCACCGTCTTGCTCTGCAGTCCAGGATGGTCCTGACCTCACTATGTAGCCCAGGCTGGCCTAGAACACACAGTAGTCATCCTGCCTCAGCCTCCTGAGTGCTAGGATCACAGGCATGCACCACCACACCTGGCTAATCTGGTGCTGGGAAATTGGACCCAAACCTTTGAGCTTGCTAGCCAAGCACTTTAACCACAGAGTTATTCCTCCAGCCCATTCTTGCAAATTTTATTTAAAAAAAAAAAACGCAAAGTTTAAAAAAGAAGATCCCTTAATATTCTAGACAAGAAATGAGAGTATGGTCTTTACAGTGTGTCTATTGTGCTAAGACTTATGTAAAAAGAAGATATTTATACTTTTTTTACATTTTGAATCATTGTATTATCTGATTAAATAAATAAATAAATAAATATGGAGAAAAACAGTGAGAATGGATGAATGAGAGAGAACGAGGATAGGCTTTAAAGTCTCACTAAGGACTAGAGCCTAAAAAGTAGCAAAAATTAATTTATACTCAAAAGGTTTTTCAGGTATTGGTAAGACAGTGGAGTTGTGAATCTAGTATATATTTTGGCCTGGTAACAGTCCATTTAGAGTGTGCTTTGAGGTTTTAAAAAAATTGAGCTTGTTTTACTTTACTACAGTATGTCGACATTGTTTCTCTGTATTTATAGTATATATTTACTGAGAAATTTTGTTTTAAAGCAAAATGAATCATTTATGTATTTTTAAAAATATTGTTTCTAATAAATAAATATGGATGAGTGATACCTCAGTTTTCAATGCTAATAACTTTCCTTTGGTCTCACGGGCCCAAATAGTTGCTTATTTTAGCTGCTAACCTGTATAGAAGCATGGAAAATGATGCTGTGTGATGTCTGAAAGAGCAGAGCCCGCTATATGGAGCTAGTGCTACCTGGCGTTGAATCTTACCCTATCCCTGCCACCCCATGATTGGAGCAAGTCACTTGAGCTCCCAGCATCCCAGCATCCTTTGGTAATCACTGAGGTAACCCCGCCCACGTTGCTGTTGTAGGGATGGATTGAAGTGTTCAAGCAGCTTCAAACTTGCCATGCCCTCGTTTAAAGGAAGGCTCAGTTGTTTGTATTCATGGTATGGATAATTAGTCTGTGAAGGCCTAAAATTCTTAACATTGATGACATATTACTTCTTTTATTTGTAGGTAATTCTAATAAGAAAAGATTTTAAACTGTTGTATGTGCAAGTAGGACTTTATATGAAAGCAATTTTTAATTTAATTCAGTCAAAATTTCTAGTCAATATCTTTAAACTTTAGTCAGTATCTCTTGAAGCTTACAAAAAAAATAACAAATTCCTGACATACTAAACTCTATTTTGGAATATGAAGCACGATATTCATGAATTCAAGACCTGCCTGGGCTGCATAGCTAGTTGAAGGCTATCCTAAACTCATCCTGTCTCAAAAATAAACAAACATTACCTTTTGGAAGTAAGCTTTAAACTTTATATTGCATTAAATTCATTGATTCAGTAGTGATTACATCATCTCAAAACATCATGACTTGCTTTACAAATATGATATGTTGTCTAGAGTAAAGTAGCTGTCATAATGAGTGAGTTTGGCAGTAATATTTATGTATTAGGCTTTGAGAAATCATTCTAAAATAAACACTCTTGTAAAGTTTCTGTTATGGCAGGAGATAATGTAAGAAAATGTTTTTTACTCCATTCCAATGCATAAAATTATACCGAAGTAAATAGTTTTGTGAGGATTTTCAGGTGTGTGCATGTTCATTTGTTTGTTTTTATGGTACTGAGGCTGAAGTCCGGGTCCTTGACACTGTGCTACATTCCTGGCCCTTTTTTTGTTTTTGAGTTTTGATTGAGACAGAGTCTTGCTTAGTTATCCAGATTGAGCTCAGACTTGCAGTCCTCCTCCCTCAGGTTCCCAGAGTGCTGGGATTATAGGCCTGGTCATCACATGGGATTGATTGATGGGTTTGTGAGAACTCGTAGTTAATTGTTCAGCCACTTTGTAGAATGAGCAAATGTCCCAGAGAGGTGGAGTTTTTTTGATTTGTTTTATTTGTTGATTTGTTTGCTTCTACCTTTGGGGAGAAAAATCACTGGACAAGATTTTTCTTGAGTCTTTCTTATTGTATATAATAAAGGATCTTCAGTTTCTGTGGCTCTCTATGACTCTTCAAAATATTTTTAAATTACCCTTTTCTAAAAGACATGAGACATATAAGAGCTTTCTTAAAATGCTTCCTATGTGGTAATTGTATAGCAGTTAAATTGCTTTTAAAAATTGGCAGTTGGCAGTAGCAGTTGGTTACATTTTTAAATCTTGGGAATGGCTGACTTGGTTTCATTACTACTCGTGCTACAATCTCTTTCTCCAAGTGAACAGTTGGCCGGTTTATTTTTATTGAGTAGACATCTCTAAAATTGAAGAGAAAAACCAAAAACGTATTTCTTTTGGTTACCTAAATATCACTTGCTTAATCTGAAAGATAAAAATATTTTTCGGAGCTGAGCCCTTGAGATTTCAAAGCAGGTTTGTGTGCAGCATTCCATTTGATCCCATTGAACTCTGCCTGAGGAGAGGTCAGCAGGTGTTACCTTGTTTTAGTTATCA
The DNA here is from genome assembly GCA_004027205.1 of Ctenodactylus gundi. Lineage (NCBI taxonomy): Eukaryota > Metazoa > Chordata > Mammalia > Rodentia > Ctenodactylidae > Ctenodactylus > Ctenodactylus gundi. The sequence goes on along the minus strand of PVKB01001453.1, from coordinate 401,824 downwards.
AGAAATTACTACTGTAAAGTTTAAAGGGCTTGTCCAAGGTCACACATGAAAGTTCTTTTTATGCATTACATCATGTTTAATGATTATCTGGGACATTCTTTGATTTCCCCTCAGCCTCTCTGGTGTCTCTGTGTTCTTCTGGAAGAAGTGTTATTCATTGTTTAATGTGACTTGTTTTCGTCTCTCTTAATGGGGAAGTATTGAAGAAAAAATTAAATCACCATCAAGAACAAATAAATCAGTAACATTTCCCAGTAAGATAAGAAAAAAGTCGGAGAAATTAACTTTAATTATTCAGTAGCCATAATTAGTTATTAAACAGGAGAGCCTAATACAATTTTGGGGGAAAATGGATTATATTATGTAGAAAACTAATGTATGTATTGTCGAAAGATACAAATTTTATATGTATTTATATACTATATTACAGTAATTTTAATTGAACCTAATGAAAGACAGAAATATTGCCCACATTTTCAGAATTTTTAAGCTTAATGCTGGGGAAAGAGAGAATTCTTTTTAAATAGGGCACAGAACCTCAAACATAAACAATTATAAGACAAAATACTTGAAATTTTTACCAAACAAAGCTTAGCATAGCAAAAGTAAATGCTAAAACCAAAAGTCAACAAATTGAGAAAAAACTCAAAATATAGAGTAACTAAGAGGCAAGATTTCTTAATATGAAAGCATTATGAAAATCCTGTGAAAGCATTAAGGTGAATATTGACAGCCAGTGTGGCATGATGTTAATATTTTTTAAAAATTAGAAGACGTCCATCTACCTGTTCATCAGTAGAGGCTAAGTCTAATAAAATGTGATTATCCATTTTATGGAATGTTATTAGTCAGCTGTTAAAAATGGTTATCGCAGAAGGATGTCTGCGATGAGCTAACTGAGGCAGGCATGTGGCTGAGTAATATACATAACGTAATCCTGTTTCATTGTTAAGATGCCTCCAACATGTGAATCCTCTGTTTGCTGGAAGGTGGATGGATGCATTGGTTAACTAGAATTGACAGATGGGAGGTGCGGGAAAGTTGCAGAGAGGTGGGGACACAGTGTGCCTGCATCTTCTAAACCTTTACATTGCCCCACTCACTACAAAGAGTGCATTATTTGTGTCATTTTAAAAAATCGATGGAGAATACTTAAAGGGCGGGGAATGTCACTCAGTGGTACAGTACTTGCGTATTGTGTGTGAGACCTTGGGTTTGATTCCTAGCTCTGCATATATATATTTTGTTGTTGCTTTGTTTTATTTTGTTTTTGATACTGGGGATTGGACTTCTTACTAAGCAGTGAAGTTGCACAGGCTGGATTTGAACTTGCAGACTTGACAGACCTGATGCCCCACCTCCCAGAGTACTAGGATTATAGACCTGTGCCATCGAACCAGGGTAAAAAAAAAATACTTTTTAATAGATGGGGAAGTGACATTAGCACCAATTCATAAAGAGACAAGCTCATTAACAAGCACTTCTTAGGAAGAGAGATGGATTATTCACTGAAAGTAAGAAGTTTATAATTAAAGAAATAAAAGTCAAAACAGCAGTAAAATGTCACTTTTTAGCTATCAGATTGACCAAGCTTTAAAAATTTTCTTAATGCCCAGCTAGAAATCAGCCAGGTCATTCATACGGACATTTAGAGGAAATGGGTGTTGAGACAAACTCTTTAGGAGGCAGTTGGGTTGAGTTAATTAAAATTTAACTACTTTATGACCTAGAATTCCACTTGTAGAATTTTGTCCTGAAGATCTGCTCATACATGTATGAATATTATTATGATAACAAAACTTTTTAAAAGAAAAAATTATTAGAATATGTTGTAGCTGTAGTGACACAAAACAAAAAATCCCTTCTTTTTTCTAAAACTCAATGCACAGCAACATCTATAATGTACTCTTATTTTTATTCTTTATTTTGCCTCTGTTTACGTGCATTAGGAAATTCCGGGATAGATGTCATTGACTTGCTAATGATATTTACTCAAAACTGAGTAGGATTTATAATTTGAGGCTGATTCAGTTCCATTACATAATCTTTTGTGTTTTTTCAGCTTCTTCCCCTATGCATATTGTTTTCATAATCTTTAAACGATTTCTGAAAAGCCATTGCCAAAAAAGTTCTTCATTGATCTTTATAAGAAACTAAAAGAAGAAACATTAGAATGTTCACATTGGTCTCTTCCCTGTAATTGTGAAGTGAATGACTGCTGTCCTAGCACAACCTGAAGGAGCTCGTGCTCCTCTTTACCACAAGGGCTATGACCTCATCTTTCTTCTGTTCTTTAATGGCATCAGTCCTCACCCATCTGTTAGGGAAGAAAAAAAAATTATCCTTGATTCCTGGTTTTCCTTGCCCCCACATCCAGCTCATCCTGATGACTCACTTCCAGAACACATCCCTATGCACCTGTCCTCAAACTGCTGTCCGCGTCCTGCCCAGGCCAGCCCATCTGAGCCCTGTCTGGGCCGCCATGTCCTTGCCTGCCTGCTGCCTTGCTCTCGTCAAGTCTGTTTCTCCCTCAGTAAACAGAGTGAATTTTTTAAATGCGAGTAAGATTTCATCCCAGATCCTTCTAGTCTAAAGATCACTGTACTTAGAGAATGCATCTAAATTTGTGCCCTGGCCAAAGGGCCCACTGTGATCTGCCCCTTTATCGGTGGTCCTTGGTGCTGGATTCCCCTCCTGACTGTCTTCCAGCCGCAGAAGCCAGCCTCTGTTCCCATGTGGTACAGAGACACGCTCATTTCTGGTCGCAGCTTGTGAAGATCTCCCCTACAATATGTCCTTCCCAACAAGCCAGCTTAACAAAACTGCCTGTCCGACTTTCTCACATCATCCTGTTTTCTTCTTAGTACTTCACATTACAAGATAATTGTACCATTTTTCACATCGACATTCACTATTAGCTGAAGTTGGTAATCTGAAATTCTGTGAATGTATATTTCCCTTGTGGGATCCAAGAAAGGGTTTTCATTTTGAATGAGAGGAAAAAATAGCCCAGAAACATGATTATTCTTAAATTGACATTCAAGAAAAAAGCAGGTACACCTCACAGCCATAAGATATTTTGTACCAAGAGGAGACCCAACCTACAAAACCCTGGAATCCTCCCATTAGAATTCATTGTTTCCTTTCATAATAATCCATTTCAGACCAGATCTTTCTGGAAAAGTCATGTCTTCTCCGGTGTAACTGGTTCAAAATTCAGCCTCCTCCTTCCCATTCTAGAGTCTCTCAGAGATTCCTTATAATGCAGTACCATTCCCTGTGTTCAATTGCTAAGGACTGTGCTTAGCACCTAGTTATTAACATAAAATTCCTGCACCCTTTGGTGTTTACCTTGCTTTGTCTGCTTAGTGCTTGCAAAGCCCAGACTCCACTAACAGAACATAAAGGGAAGATTTTTTTTTCTCCTTTTTCTGGGAGATAAAATGATAAAATACTATTTGATGGAGGGTTTTTTTGTTTGTTTGTTTTTTGCTTGTTTGTTCAGTTTTGGAATTTGGGATTGTGGGATTGTACCCAGGGCCTTCAAATTGAACTACATCTCCAGCCATTTTTATTTTTAATTTTTTAGGTGCGTCTTGCTAAAATGTTAGATTACCTAGGCTGGTTTGGTCCTCTCCTCAGCCTTGCAGAGTGCTGGGTTTGCAGTCCTGAGCCACCAGGCCTTACTTATTTTTGGTGTTTTTTATTTTAGTATTTTTATAATGTTTTCTTTAAAAAAAAAGAGAAGTTACTTAAATGAAGCCACTAAATATGCTGCCACTTTTTATGTTGACACCCACTCATCTGAGTACCTTCTTAGAGGTAAGTCTTATAATTCATCATCTCAGAATGACATACATGCTGATGTTTTTGTTTTTTGCGTTTTAGAAATCAAACACATTTTAATAAACTTCAGTTTTGTCTGTCAACACATTTTTTAATATTTCTTCTAGAAAATTGATAGTTCGTTATCAGAGTTCTATCAGTCAGATGCTTATGTTTTTGAAACATAAAATGACAGTAATAGAGAGTCTTTAAAATGTGTAAACAAGTAAATTGAAGGCAAACACATAAGGTGTCTGTACATACAGGCTATTTTAATTATAAATAATAAGCCTTATCCAGAGTACTTCCAGGATGTCACAGAAAATAATAAAAGTTTTTGTAATGTGTTAGAAATGAATCATTTGGGGCCATATGCAAATATAACAATTTAAAAACGACACCAGCTACTGTGTGAAGGTCTGCCAGAGGGATAAGTCATGGCAAAGAAGCAGCACCGTGTCCCTGACTTGAGGTCTCATTCTCCTGTGAGTGAGCATCTTGGTTACTTTTTCATCACTGTGACTAAATACTGGACATTCACAAATTAGAGGAGGAAGAGTTTATTTTAGTTCACAGTTTGAGAAGGTCGCAGTCCATTCATGGGCAGCCGGCAACAGTACATGGTGGAGGCAGCACATCACCACTTTGCAAACAGGAAGCCGAGTCAGGTCAAGTCCAAGAAGAAAGGAAGTAGCATATACACATACACTTCCAGGCCCCATCCCACTGTTCTGCCCCTTCCAGGTGTGGTTCTAATCCTCCACGTGACTGTACTCCAATCTGCCACACACTGGTCCTTCACCACACACCCATAGTCCACCCTTCCATGCCAGGCCCCCGTCTCCCAACAGCACAGGGTTCTATCCATCCATAACATCCAGATACATGAGGCTTTGCAGGGGCATTCCGGATCCAAACCTCAATAGAGAGAAAAGCTGAGTGTGCATATTAAACACAGAAGACATCCCAAAGCAGAGAATTCCACTGATGATACACAGACCATGCCGCGGCACTGATTATGTGCTCTGTAAAGATGTTTTTTGAGGGCCAAAATGGGGCAGATAGGGACTTTATTGCAGTGACTCATGAGCCACTAGGAAGAACACCTGTGTTTATGATTGAATTTTTACCCTTTATTCTCTGTCATCATATTCATTTTTTTGGTCATGATCTTTATCTAATCTTGATGTTTTTAAAATTCTAGTCACCAGACTATTTCTCAGCACAGCTTCCAGGGCTCCCAATCAGTAAGTCGTAGGCAGAAGGCAGAAACAAGGGACGGAAGTAGCGAGGTTGCCTGTTCCCGGCATCTGTTGAAAGAAATTGCCAACTCGGTTCTTATCACAAGTCAAGCACACACTTATTTGTGTGTTAGTTCTTATGTAAAAATTAAAATCTAAGAAAAGTCACATTCTTAAATTAAAAGGTAGTTTTAATTGACTGTCTCTGCTCCCTTGGTTTGTTAAATTTACATGAGAGAAATAGCTAAGCTTACATAATGCAGCTTAACTCATACATCCTGGTTTTGGTCTAGATTATCTAAACGTCATCTATTACCTTGAATTTCCTTGCTATTAATTCATCATTTGGGAATTTGAAGAGCAGTTGCAGTTTTAAAAGTATTTTCTCACTGCACATTCCTTAACAGCATAATTTAGCATTCGTTTTATTGATTTTACTTTTAAAACAATTCATTGCTCACTCTAAAACATAGTGCTAACTGATTTATTATGCATCAAGGAATGAATCCTTCTTGGTTCCTCCCAAATGCCTTAATATCTGGAAAAGACCTACATTGAAGATGTCCTCAATTAGGTAATAAAATATCAATGTGCTTTATGCAGTCATCAAACAAAGTTCACTTTCTTTTATAAAAATTTAATTAGACCCACTTAATTTCTAGGCTAAAGAGCTCTGAGGAATGCCCATAAGAAGGATGGAAATAGTCCTCTAAAACTGTTTTTTTCTCTGATCAAGTATCTGGACAAACATTTAATTGAATTGCAGTTGAGACCCCAGCCTTCCAGAATTTCAAGGCAGGCCATCTTGACTTTAAAAAAGAAAAATCAGCTTATCTTTGGCAGGACTTGATGTTTGCATGGCATTCAGTGCATTACAGTTGACTGGCTGAGTCTCACATGCTGAACTGGGCAAGATGCATCCACCTATTTTTTTGAACTGTTGAGCAGAATAGTGTTCTTATAAATGCCTCAGAATTTATGCCAGACGTAACATTCATTTTGTTATAATTGGTAGTGAACCATTTTTTTCCAGTATTTACTGCTTCAGCAATCCGAAGATCAGTGATGCTAGGCTTTTAATGTTCGTGGGGCAAGTAAAATTTCCCAAATTAATATTGAGAGTCCAGCATGAGGTGGCCAGTGTTTTGTTGCATTGGGGGGAAAAGTAGGCAAGAAAAAGAAAAAGTTTCCTAGTACCATCTTTTCATTTTAAAGGACAAGCAAACTCAGTGTCATAAAAAATCGAACATAAGTTCAGAATTTTAAAAATCTTTACATTGAACAAAATTTAGCCTTCAGAAAATTGTATCACCCCAATTCTTACATTCTACCATGTATCTCAGCTCTTAGAAATCCCAACTTGAAACCACTTCAGATTTGTAATCTTAGACATGTGCTCATCCTAAAGAAGGCTTTTTAGAAATTGGCTATTAAAGGGTACATATCCGGTGGCAGTAAATATTGGATTACATTACTTAAATGTAAGTTTGAGGAAGGAGCTAATGATACAACTCTGTTGGGTTTGCTTTTTAATCTTACTGAATTAAACATGTATCGGACACTTCCATTTCTTGACAGTGTTCTAGACTTGGGGATTTTATACCTAGCCCCTCAGGTTACAGCAGGAGATAGTAGGTCACAGTTGAGAGAATCATTAGAAGCCTGGAATCCATAACGATTTTATATAGTTTGGACTATGGACGATCCACTGGCCCAGAGAGTAAGAGGCAGACGAAGAAATGAACACACATAGCCTAATTTTACTGGAATCTTGGTATCTTAACACGCTGTCTTAGGATGATCTCATGTGTTAAACTCTTGGAGTAAAGAGATGCTTGTATCAAAAATTAAAATAAGGGGGAATCCTCTGGGTATGTATGGCAAACTTTTATTAAATTGCCATTTCTGAAGATAGAATATGATATGCTTGTATTCCAGAGAAGTGTCTGGCTATGAATGATTGTATGTAGTTACCATCTCTCATTTTTAAAGGACCTGATGCACTGGTGTACAACCAGTGGATCTGAGATACTCTAAGAGCCTTGTGCAACCAAGTGTGGTGGGATATCATAGGCTGACAAAATAAAGAGAACACTAAGAATACATTCTCTGTGATTAGTGGACACATTATGCCTCAGGTACACATTCTCAAATAAGTCCTCATTATCAGTTTCAATAATTAAACAAACACCTTCCAGCTGGAAGCTGTGTAAACAGTTTTGTCTGAAAATGAGTTGAAAAGGAGCTAACTAGACACGCCACTGAATTGTGCATGATAGCAAAAAAAAAAAAAAAAAAAATTTTCAGCTTCAGTGTTCCTAAGTAGGATATGTTTAAGTAAATGAGAACGCATGCCTTTGGTCAGATGCCGTGCACGCAACACCAGTGACTGTCCATTGACTAGCATAGAACATGTGTATGAAAAATGTAATGCATAAATATGCAGTGTGTAAAATATGATCCTTTTTTCTTTCTTTTAATATAACAAGTATGTGTGTATGCCCTAAAATTACCAATGTGCTTTCTTACAATTCTTACAGCTTTTTGGTTTTGCTCCTTGAACCTAGTGATAGGATACGTCAATTTGTAACTGGGCAGAAATCACTCAGCTTACCTGAGACCTGTGATAGAGTTAACAAATGTTAAAGAGAATTACGGCTTCTTGGGACCTCAGCAGTAGGTTGTTCTGGAATTAGAAAAAGCATCTTGCCACCTCAGGCTTTGTAACTCCCGTCTTCTCCCGCAATCCAAGAGGGTCAGGTACAAAGACAGTGGGACAGGATAAAATAGTTAAGTGTTCAGCGGGGACATTGTCTAAAATAATGTGCATGCAATAAGACTGAGCAAGATATGGCTAATTTAAAGCATTATTTTGACTGCTGGCTTAGTGCTTACTTGGAAATTCCTTGATGATTCACCACATGCTGCAGCTCGGGAGCAGCAGCTAAGGGTCCTGAGCTGGACCAGATGCTGACCTTTCCTTGCCCTGAGCAAAGGCCCGCCTCAGTTAGATCTCAGAGCGAGAGCTGGTCTTAAAGTGCTAACTGTCTTGAATTGTTAGTCCAGCTCTTCCTGAGAGCTTACAAAATAAACTTTAAACATCTACACTGCATGAACTTCGTTCAGGTAAGAGGTGTTTTGTAAGTGAATCCAAAATTGCTTTACTTGGGAATCAGTTGGATTTGGTAATACTGGTACATGAAATAGTCAATTGCAAAATTTCTAATTATTCTTTCCTGTTGAAATCCGAAAGGAATAACATCAGATTATTTACTCTTTTGAATTAGGTATCTCTGTGTGCCATTCTGTTTGCATACTTGAGGAAGGCTTTGCACTAATACACTAGATTTTAAAGTTTTCCTGTCATAAGTTGGTGACTTCATCCACCCCATTGAATAAATTGTTTTGTGAACTTGAAGGAAAGTAGTTCACTGATTAGCTAGTCAGAAATTACATAGACAAGAATTCTAAAGAAGACATCATTTATTTTAATTATTTAGTGAAAATTTTTTTCTTGTCTTGCATAGAATAGTAAGCAGAAAGGAAGAGTAAATTCAAGTCATAGTATAATTATATAGTGCTTTGTTTATACAGTCATCTGGCAGTTTTTCAGAATTGTTTCAATTCCATAAATTAATTCATTTATGACATTTGACAGTAGAAGGTAGCCAAGTACCTGTGTTAAATGATCCAACTTATATCCAGATGCTTATAGTAACATGTATCTTTAGTAACTTCTAAGATTTAAGATTTGTAATATTTTTTGAAAATACACACCCTCAGCCGAGAACAGCCTTCCAGCTACTTGAGTCACCACAGGCTCTAAGAGAAGAGTTAGCACTTTCCTTTGGGATTTAGATGTGAGTAGAACAGTACCACCATTACCAGCACAGCTGTCCACCCAAGAAGTGCACCCCTGGGACACAGTGCACAGAAAGAAGAGCTTTTTCTTCAAAACCCGACCAGCCACCCAACTTTAAAACTGCCTCAACTTTAGTCCATGTTTTTAACACTTGCCTCAACTTTTCCCCACCCCACCCCCTGCACAATTTCAACACTTACATCAACCTTTGCCCCACGTCCTTGCCCTCCCACCCTGTAAAAATTCCCTGATAACTAAGAGAGATGCTCTCTGCTTCTCCCCTGGTCAGAGACACCCTCTCAGGCTTGTGTTTCAGGGTCAAAGTCCTGTCTCTGCCTTTCTCTTCCTTCTTCCTGAGAGGTAACCTCGTTCCTTATGTGAACCTTACAGAGGAGATAGAGGAAAGCCATAGACAGTCCTTTGCTTATCAGAGCTATGAGGTCAGTAAATAATTATCCTTTCTTGATTTTGAGCACAATAGAATGAGAAAATATGTTACCACTAAGCCGCTCCATACAGATGGCAATCTGTAAAGAAACAAAATGCTATTCCACATTTCTTAAAAGAATCATAGTGACTCAACTCTTTCATATTGTATATGATTGCAGAACATTTATCTTGGGGAACTGGTACACAGTCATATCACATCTTAATCATTTTTACTTCCCCTGCTCACTCTTCCATATTCCCCCTTCCCCAGGTCCACTTTCTACCTTCAAAAAGTTGACTTGGTGGGCTGGAGGAATGGCTCAGTGGTTAAAGCACTTACTTAGTCGGCACTAAGTCAAGCACTAAGTACCGGAGTTCAATTCCACAGCACCACATAAAGCTGGATGTGGTGGCACATGCCTGTAATCCCAGCACTCGGGAGGCTGAGATAGGAAGATTGCTGTTAGTCCAAAGCCAGCCTGGGCTCCATAGTGAGTTCAGGACCAGCCTGGGCTACAGCAGAGTGAGACCCTGTCTCAAAAAAAAAAAAAAAAGAAAAGAAAAGTTGAGTTGGCTCTTTTAAAGACATATTTCTAAGTGCAGATGCCCATATCATTTTTATTTATGTTAATATATTTTATTTTAAAATAATTATTACCTTTATAGAATGTCAAAACTGTAAGTTAAAGTGTGAAATGTGTATTAAATAATGTGAGTTAAAATGGAAAAACTAGGAATAGAAAGCAAAAATAAATGAAACTAGAGTGATGTAACAATTTGAAGTTCTGTTCCAGGATTCTTTGCACCAAACACTTGGCAGCACTCCAGATCATGTTAATTGCCTTTATGTGTATATATTTCCATACACCGACTCATTGCTTCGGCTTAAAACACAGTCATTGTAACAGTATTGGGAATATTTAAATATTCTTCCCTTTCATTCCTGTCTACATTTTCTGAACACAGGCTATGGTTTTTGTCTTTAAAATATTTTGGAAATATTAGTGTTTACCAAATAGACCAGATTAAAACACACACACACACACACACACACACACCCCTACCTTTAAAATACTGTGATAATGGAACCAAAGATAAAGACATTTTTAGTCCTCTGCTGCCATGGGTAAGAGAGATTTTGTTGTTTTGGTAATGTGGAACACTCAAGACACCTAGACCCTTAGACCAAGAAACCTGGACTTCGTCCAGACACACTTCCCTTGATGTCAAACCTACCATTTTGCTGTCAAATGTGCACCATCCATGCAGAGGTTTCAGTCGTATAAATGTGTAGATTCCTCAGTAGACTCAAAATTTGGAGACAAAAGGTCTTAGAAATCACATTGATCATCTCTTCCTTTCTGTGAATGAAACTCCATCCTGACTCTGTTCCTACTTGCTGTGCAGAACGGGGCAGCAGCGTCACTGCAAGGCACACCTGCCAGCACCTCTTCTGAGAATCAGCTGTGAGCGCAGCCTTCCTAAATCAACCTACAGGTCTTTACATCTTTGCCTAAGAGAACACAAGGGACTTTTCATAACATCTAGACAGACTTGTGCCCTTTGCTTTCTTAAACTCCTTCCCTGATGTGTATTTAAAAGGGGGTGTAACCACAGCTCTTAAAATAATTATCCTGAAATACATTAATTATTCTGAAATACATTAATTCTGTAAGTTGAATGCGTGGTAACCACAGCCACGTTGTCTTGTCATCATATGCTAAATTCAACTTCTTTTTATTAGCATGATAGGATTTTTTAATGTTCTTGCTGTTTATGTATTTAAACAGGGATAGAAAAGAATGCTAGTTTTCTTTTGATAAGAATATTGGAAGAGAAAGAGAAAATTTATAACCTGTTTATTATAACCTTTTTTTACAAATCTTGTTTTTAATATTTTAACAGATATAAGCATGTCTCTGGTTTTCTCTTTGTCACATTAATGGCAGGGAGCAAATGCTTGAATGCAAAGCAAGCCAGGCTTCGCTTAGTATACTACTAACACAGGCAGCAGGGTGTGCTACCCATAGGCCGATGCCCTGAACCGGAAGGAACCGTCTCTGGTGATCTAGGAGGTGGGCTGGGCTTCCGCACCCTCTTCCTCTAACAGGGCGGAGTTTGTCATCCCCTCTCATCTTAATTCATTCTTACGTTGCACTTTCATGTTTAATATTTCTCCACAACATAGACATTAGTAGTTTTGCTTACTAGGTTATTGATTTTATTTGGTGGTGGAATACTTGGAATACCAAGTTTGAAAGTACCTATTCATCCCATTTGGATGATTGGACATTCCTTTTATCTAAGTCAACTGTGCAAAGAAAAACTAGCTCATACTCCCAGAAACTAAAACTTAGGACATTTTCTAAAATATTCCATTTGACCTAGTGATATCTGTGTATCCTTCCAAAACAGTTAAAAGCAAGGTATAACAGAGATACATGTATATCCTTTTGTATAGCAGCACAACTAACAATAGCTTAGTTATGGAGGATGCCAAAATACCCATCCATAGACCAGTGAATACACAGAAATATGGTATATGCACACAGTGGAGTACTACTCTACCATAAATACAGATGGATTTGAGTCATTTATAGGCAAATGCACATAACTCATACTTACTGAAGTGAGTCAGGCTCAGAAGGTTAAATGTTACATGGTTTCTCTAATGTGAAAAAACCCTGAATACAAAAAATAATAGAGTTAAAGGGGCAAGATTTGGGGAGTCAGGGAGGATGTGGAAGGGGGCAGGAGGGTGAAAATTGGGGAGGGGAAGACAAGTCATAGGCAGTAATGTTTGAATATCATGCCTCTAACCTCTTCCAGATTTATATCACGCCGTTTTGTTGAGATTCTTAAGCATAGATTAAATAAAACATAGAATAATAGTGTGAAGATAAACGTAAAAAAGAAATGCTAGTAAACAGGATTTTCAAAAGATTTAAAGTATACAACTAATGAATATTTGAAATTTATCTTTTATCCAAATAAAATATTATATATATATACTATGTATTTCTAAAATCCCATGGAATCTGTGTTAGCTTTCATTAATATGACACCTGGAATAATAAGCATAAATAGGAATAGTTTATTTTGGCTCAGAGACTTGGAGGGTTTAGTCCATAACCATTGACCCAGTTGCTTTGGGGCCTGGGATAAGACGCACATCATCTCAGGAACACACCACAGGAAGCTGCTCACTGCCCAGCAGCCAGGAAGGAAGTAGAGGAAAGAGGGACATGGGGACCCAGTATCCCCAGTAACATAAATCCTCCCGTTACGCCTCACTTCTTACGGTGTTCTGTTCTCTGCATTAAAACACATGGAAAACATTCAGGATCCCACCTATCAAAGAATTCCAGGCTGACCTTAATTAAAATGTTGCAGGTTTTTGTGGGGGAGCAGAGTATGGGAAAAGGTATTTGGTTTTTGTCTCAGATTCTACTTAGAATGGTTATGCGTCCCTTTATAATCTCTGTGCCTTCCAAAATAGTTTTCTGCTCATCACTAGCAAGCACACAACCACATCTTCCTTAAGTCAACACTTATTTTTAATTTTCAGATGTGAATAAATGCCTAAAACCAATAGCCAAAAATAAATAAATAAATAAATAAAGCTTTGTTTTTCAATGCCCAGTATGGACAACTAGCTGAGATACCATTGTGAAAAATCTGTCCCTTTTGCTTCTACTGTTTGGAACTGTGGAAACTGAAATCAGCCTGACCCATAATGTCTTCTCTTCCTCAGTGGTATTGGAAGGAACTGGCCCTGGGCCTCTGGAGGCAGCAGTATTCTGGCAGAATTTGGAACCCTGCATTTGGAGTTTATGCACTTGAGCCACTTATCAGGAAACCCCATCTTTGCTGAGAAGGTGAGATTCTCTGATACTACTTTGCATTGCAAAGCTGCAGTGTGAGAAACAGTATCATCTCCAGGGAGATTTTAGTAATGTTGAATGTGGAAAATCATAGCCCAAGGTTCGTAGAGCTCTTCCGGAAGTGTTACAGTGTGCAACATTTGGTTTAATCAGACTATAAGCCTGTCTTTGCATGCACCATCCGACTCAGGAGAAGACTTGGCTTCCACATTTGCTTCTGTAACCTAAGTCACTTCATCTCTGAATTATTCTATGGACTTTATCAGCCAGTATGTGAGGGACTTAAGTGTTTTATAAATGTAAGGTGAAAATTGCATTGATTTCTCTTTTCTGGAAAGAAACCCATAGATATTTGGATAAATTTGTATTAACCTTGCAGTTTTCCTATTAATTTTTACCCCACTCTTTGGCTCGTCTTTACAGCACAATTCCTTAGAAAAATTGCCTCTTATATTCTCTTCTAGTCTCCTGCTTTCATGAACTGGTGCACTTGGGCTTTCTTCCCAACCACAGTTGTCACAGTGAGCGCCATGTTGCCGAAGTCACTTATCCATCCTCCCCTGCTGTCCACGTTTGACCCTGTTGGTCAGTTCATCCTTCCTGAGACACACTTGGCGCTTGGAGACAGTCATATAAAACTGTCTTGTATTGCCTCATTCCCTGCCAGCTGCTCCTTCTCAGTCTCCTTCGTTTAGATTCTTGACCCTAACCTAGTGCTGGAGGAATAGCACAGTAGTTAAAGGCACTTGCCTCGCAAGCACAAGGCCCTATGCCTGCAACACTACACAAATTGGTGGTACACACCTATAAACCCAGCACTCAAGAGGCCTAGGCAGGCATAGGCTATGAGTTTAAGGCTAACCTGTGCTACAGAGTGAATGAGCTCAGGACCAGCCTGAACTACAGAGCGAGACCTTGCCTCAAAATAAATAAGTAACCACACAACCTGTAAATATTGGAAGGCCACAGGACCCAAACTAAGTTTGTCCCTACATTGATCATCCAATCTAATGGTTTCCTATGTCATTTCTATACAACTGACTCAAAATTTGTACTTCTAGTCCTGACATGATCCTTAAACTCCAGATTCTATGTCCAACATTTACTGAACATTTACACTAAGAGATCTAATAGACAAGACCCTGCCTAAAATCCCAAGTCCCAGACTCAACCTCTAGACCGGATTCTTCTGCAGTCTACAGTGTCTTGGTAATAGGTAACCTCAATTTAGCAAGTGGCCTCAGCCAAAAAATCAAGTAATTCATCCTGGTTCCTCCCCACCCTCAGAACTGAGATTTAAACCTCAGCCCCATCGTTTTTTCTATCCGGAAGTCCTTTGATGTCTTGTTGCTTGTGCTGCCACCCTGGTTCAGGGCCCATCACTTCTCACCTGGACTCTGCAGTGGCCATCTGACTACTGCTTCCTTTCTCTCTCCCTGAGTTGTGCAAATTTGATAAAAATACAAGTCTTCTCTGACCAAGTGATTTGATTCCTTACTTACACTGTGGCCTGTGAGGCCATGTGTACCCCCAGCTGCTGTTCACTCTCCTCCGCTCACAGACATTCTCTCCTGTACGTCCTTACATCCAGCCTCAATGCCCTTGCCAAGCCTGCGCTTCTCTGAGGGCTTCCATACCCTCTTCCCCCCTCTGCCCAGATTGCCTGTCCTCCATATTTCTCCATGATCTGCTCCCTTATTTCTTTAAAATTTGCCTAGACCCATCAGCCTTTTTGAACCACCCTGAAAGCATAGTGTAAGCTCATGCCTGTCACTGCTTTGTCCTGTGACCCTCTGTTATTGTCATCTTGGACTTCCATAACAAAATGCATAGACTGAGGGGCTTAAACAGAAATGTGTTTCTCATAGTTCTGGAGACTGAGGAGTCTCAGATTAGGGTGTGGACAAGGCAGGATTCATTATGCTCCCTTAGCTTGTAGGTGGCCACTACCCTGCTGTATTGCTCACATGAACAACCTCTTGTTTGTGCCCCGAGGGGAAGGAAGTGATGTTGTTTTGAGTCTTTTCTTCTGAGGTCACTAATTCCATCATGACGACCTTGCATTTCTGACCTGATTACGTCCAAAGACCCCATCCTTGAATACCATCACATTGATGGATGGAGCTTCAGTACAGGAAATATGGAGGAGAGACACTGCTCAGTCCAGAGCAACATCGTTTATTTTTTTCATAGCACTCATCTTCTTTCAAGACACCATTTTTGCTTATTGTCTATATCATCCCGGGAGGGTGCCAAGTTCCAAGATGGTAGTAACTTTGTTTACCCATGAATATATCTTTGGTTCCTAATGTGGCACCTAGATGTGGTAATCAGTGTGACTATATTCACTCGGTGCTACTATTTTTGTAATAAACTGATAGCAACTACCTTTAGTCTAACTCTGACTTTCAATTTATTTTGTCTAAAGTGGCAAAATATAGTCAAGAAAGGACAGCATGAATTTTTTCTTAGATTTTCACATTAACATTTTATTTTCTCTTATAGGTAATGAATATTCGGACAGTACTAAACAAACTGGACAAGCCAGAAGGCCTGTATCCTAACTACCTGAACCCCAGTAGTGGACAATGGGGTCAACGTAAGTCCTCAGATTGGCATTCCTTTCACTTTTGGTGGTGATAGGCACTGTGTTAGCAGCAGAGAAAGGAGCACCAAAGGAGTGGGTAGGAATGATTAGAGAAGCAGGAAAGGGCAGTGATTCCTTTAGTAAAGTCTTTTATCATAAGGCAGATTGTATTACCAGGAAGCTGGGCATTTTCCTTGTATGAATGTAAATAAAAGTATGCTGAAGCATACTTTCAGCTGTTAGTGAGAAAGAAAAGGTCTGCTCAGCCTGTTGTGTTGCATCAGCCTATAAGAACCTAGTGTCATGTGAACAAAAGGAAATGTGTTCCTGTTGTTTTGATGACGGTTTTGTGCAATGTAGCCAAATCATTCTGTTTGCCAACATTTTCTCTCTTTCAGTGTAGAGTAGGGGAATTTTAACCCACCAGGTAAAGATTTTTGACAGTAGTCTTGCCTTTATTGTAGGAATAAGTAACTTTAAAAGGTTTTTTGATGGCAGAAACCCTTACTTCTGAGCTTTAGATAATTTTGAACTAGGATAGAAAGATTCAGAGTGAGAAAAGGAAATATATTCACTAGTTAATTTGGAAAAACAGTGGAAGGTTAAGCGACAACCAAAAGCAAGTGAAGTCAGAACACTGCGATGCCTAGCAAAGGACGACATGCTAGCACTGCCTTGAAGTCTCCTCTGTTTCGTGTTTAGATACCGTTCTCGTAGATGACTGCGCTTCGCTGTTACTGTAGAAAAAGTTTTCTTGAGTAATTTAGTTGGGAAAAGAAAGGGTAGTAAAAGCCATGTTTGCATGTTGGTAATAGTATGAAAGGCTTAGCTCTTGAGATCTCAGGACTGTGATGAAGGTATGTACTAACCTCAGCAGGGTCTACAGATGACTGGAAGTCCTTGAGGCCTTCAATATTGAAATTTTAAGTGTTTCTTCTACATACTGAAAAATAATATTGGGATTATTGTTATTGTATATGGATTATATATAATCCATATGGATTACTATTTGTATTTTAAAGAGCAACTAAGCCAGATCCTGTGACACAGGCCTGTGATCCCAGCACTTTGGGAGGCTAAGGCAGGGGGATTGCAAGTTCAAGCGCAGCCTGGGCAACTGAGTGACTTAGTGATATCCTATCTCAAATTCAAAAATAAAAATGGGCTGGAGATGTAGCCCAGTGTGAAGGCATTGAGGTCAATCCTTAATGCCACCAAATAAAATAAATTATTAAATAAATAAAAGCAGGCTAGCTGAAAACTGGTCATTCAGACTTGGGACATCGGTAGGCATGCTTTCTAAAATGATCATGTCAGATCAAGGAAAAGTGACAATATTTGTGCCAATGATAGTAAAATTTTAGTTTCTAAATAAAAATTTTGGAAGACATTTATGTGCCACCGTATTGGCGCTGGTAGTTTTCTAGTGAGGTTGGTGGTAACATCATCAAGCATAAGTCTTTTTTGACAATGTATAAGGACACATGTTGACACCTGGAATATTTGCATAACTCAGAGAACCAGTATTTTGTAAATAGCTAATTCATGCAATTACAAAATTATGCATCAGAAAAAAAATTTGTTTAAGCCTGGAAGTACAAGACCCATAAATTTTAATGTAGCCAAGTACAAAAGTTCTTTGATGTAATTTCTAATTCTACATGCAACTAACTTTAAAGAAAACTTTAACCTTTAAAAAAACACCTATTAAATTTCATTTTTAATGTCAAAAATACCCCTCACTAACTGAAAAGACTGAAAATGCTTTCTTTTTCTGACTATAAAATTGTATGAAGTTGACTTTTCTGTGTGTGTGTATTTTAGCCAAGACAATGTACAGCAATAGATTGAACTTAGAGTCTATATGAGAATCTAGTGGAGCAAAAATGTAAAAGTGCCAAACTTCTCACTAATTTTTTGTGAGATACATTTTATGAAACATAACTATTAATACTAACATAATGAATATATATGTTATTTTTAATGAATCAACACTGATGTTTTGAATTTTTTCATGTTTTGGCATGATAAATACTAATGACAGTGTTCACATAAGCAAAGTCTTTGGGGTATTTGTTTATTTTTAAGAGAATTGAGGGGAATCCCACTCGGAGTTTGCTCCTGAGTAGTAGGAACTTTTTACCTCTCTCCTCTGTTCTTGATTACTAAGTAAAGACTTTTTGTACATCTTGAAAAAAAAAAAAGAGTGTAAAAGTGCCGATTTAAAGTTTAAAGATCAGCAGAGTGTTGAGGTGCAAGCTAGTAAGCTCTCATTCTCTGAAAGGGGGGCTGTCTTTGGAAGACCCCCATTAGAGATTTCAGAAGGTGAAATCTCTTTGATTTATTGTATTCTTTTTTAGGATTTAAAAGTGAATATGAAGAGGGGGGGAAAAAAGGCAATTGTATTGGAACGCCCCGGCTTCACTTCTGGGTCACCCCTGTGCTCTGTACTTGGCTGTGTGTCCTAGTACAAAGAGTCCTTCAGAGCTGGATTCTTATGGGCCAGTTACCTGATGGAAAAATGAATAAGACCAGTCCGTCTCACATCCTTCCCCCTCCTCATCCTCCATCTGTCTCTACCACAAAGAGACTCTTTATTTTTGTGTTCTTTAACCAAACCCTGCTTGGCCACGTTTAGGTCTTCACTTGAGCAGTTTCCTTACCCTTTCTACCTCTTCCTGTACAAGGCCTAGCTCAACAGTCGTTTCTTCCGCAAGCCTTCTCCCTCAAGGCCCTGCTTGGAATTTGGCGGCATCCACCCCTGCTCCTCTTCATCCTTGTCTGTGTTCACACTTTGGATACTTTCCTGTACAGTCCTTTTTCTGATGATCACATACACTAAGGGACGTGCCTGGATGGCAGCCATCACTCCCTGTTGCCTTATTCAGTCCTTTGTGTTTTGACAGTAAGCAGACAGTGATTTGCTTTATTGTGCATCACTTGCGTTTGTCTCCTACAATCATGTTTAATAGCAACGGGTTCTTTATTGATGCGATAGTGCTTAGTCTGTTTAGTTTGTAAATGTCAGAGGTTTCCGTGGTGATTTATTTAGGAAACTGTAAAGGTCATTTCAAAGTGCTGTTTTTAAAAATTAGATTTACAACCTTCAAAACATTTTTTCCATTAAAATTAAGTAATATAATTTTGGACCTTCTATGCTAAGAAAATTACATAGTGAAATAGTACTATAGCCCTTCTAGCTCAAATAAATATAGCCCCTCATAAGGTTGATATAGGAGAATTTTTTTTTCTGTTCATCAGTTGCTTTTTTTCTTTTCCTTTCTTTTCTTCTTCTTTTTTTTTTTTTTTTTTTTTTTTTTTTTTTTTTTTTTTTTTTTTTTTTTTTTTTTTTTTTTTTTTTTTTTTTTTTTTTTTTTTGAGACAGGGTCTCACTGTGTGGTCTAGACTAGTCCTGAGTTCACAGGTCTCACTGTGTAGTCCAGACTAGTCCTGCATTCACTATGTAGTCTATGCTGGCCTTGAACTCAAGGCAAGCCTTCTGCCTCAGCCTCCTGAGTGCTGGATTATAGTTGTGTGCCACCACACCCAGTTTATGTGGTGCTGGGGAGGTGCTTCTTGCTTTACTGGAAGTTATATTTTAAAAATATGCTAGCACTGACAACTTTGACAGACTCTGTCTGATACTTTTCAGGACAAAAAAAAAAAACAATAAATATTTACTTATATACTGTGAAACATTGCTTGTTTTTTACGAGGATATCATAGATTTATGATTAGGGATAATTGCATACTTTTGTCAACCTGTTCATAAAACTACCCTGGTAATTATTAAGAATATATCCCATTAGCTTACAGCCTACATACCCAGTATATCTTTCTGAAAAATAACAGATATGCAGGCATTTCGGGGTGACATTGACTTGCAGCGGACATGGTGTTTTGTACCCACATTGCTAATGTGACTTCACTTCATTTTGTGAATAAAAGCTAAGTTACTCTGAAATTCACTTCTCTCTTTTCAGATCATGTGTCAGTTGGCGGACTTGGGGATAGCTTTTACGAGTATTTGCTCAAGGCCTGGTTAATGTCTGACAAGACAGACTTGGAAGCTAAAAAGATGTATTTTGATGCTATTCAGGTAATTCAGTCTTCCCATCATCTTCACCACTCAGCTGTTAATTACAGCTTGTGTAATAGTCAAGCCTTAATGGAAAAAAAACTGTGAATACCACAGTGTGTTACAAAATACTTGCAGTTACAGCTTAATGTCTGTCAGTGTAACTGCAGCAGTAGTACTCATAAGTCATGTTAGTTAAAAGTATTTTAGGTTTTTACATGGGTCACATCCCATTCAAGAGTCCTATATCTGAAAAAGAAATAACAGCATAATTTTTCAGGGATTGGCAAAACACACACATGCACGCACGCACACCCGTGTGGCACAGGTTCCAGATTACATTGCCTACCGACATCCTACCCATTTAGTTTGTAAAAGTACATTCTGTGGTGTCCACACCATAAATTACTTAACAGCATTGTTCACAACGTGCCTGCTTTATTAAGCAGTGCATGGCTCTTTCCTCTCGTGAATATAAATTCCCTCCTTAGAGCCACATTTAAAATTATGTTGAAAAAAATTTAAATTTATATTCTAAAAGTTGACTAAGCTGAAATTGCATGAAATTATATACAGTCCCAAGGTAAACTTATTGTCAGCCAAAAAAAGAATGCTGTCATGAGGAAATCCACAAAGAAATACCTGAACAAGCTAATATTTAAAGAAATGTATTATAGTTTTCAAAGATCCTTCATAGCATAAGAGAAATGAGAAGAAACAAATACACGTTGAACTGCAGCGTGCAAGGTAAGTGCTTTAAAGAAGAGATAGGTTGTTGTTTTTCCTTCTTAGTACGTTAAATAACATCCCTTCAATTTTACAGATATGGTTGCTGAGCCCCTGAGAGATTGTATATAGAACCAAAATTCAGACTAAAATTTGTATCAACATTTCTCCCCTTTTTATTTCACCATGATGTGTTTGTCTGTGAATAAAATTCTTCATAGTTCATTTAAGTGTTTATGTGCAGGCAATAAGTTAGAAAGTACTTAGCAAAATAACAAAGGTAGACGATATAAAAGTAAAGTTAAACACTTCTAATTAAGCCTTAGTAAAAAAAATTAAAGCCCAGAAGTAGACTCAAAAAATTAGTTTTTGTAATACCTTAACTTGTACCCAACTTTTCAGGAGTACAGATTTTTAGCAGAATTAGGTACTGTTGTGATTAAGAATTTTATATGGGTAAATTATATAGATTCCTTAGATACCAGTTATTGCCAAGGCTCTTCAGATAATCTTATGGACCTATGACTAAACCATCAGAAAAAAGGAAAATTTGCTTGATTGCTTAGAAACTGCCTTATCAATAATACTAATTCATAGGAGAAACTTGAAATAGTCATTGATATAGCCATAGCTCTTTCAAACAAAGGATCTGGGTGGTTTGACACAGACTTTTTAAATGTAAATGTAGTCTACTTTGATCTGGTTAGCTAGACTGAGTATTCTGTTGATTTCTTGGATCAGTGGGAGCTTCATTAAACAAAAGACAGAAACTCTTTCCTATGTCATCTGTAGGGATGAGAAACCCATTAGTCAGAACCTTGGCCGTCACTGGGGACAGCCTAGATTGAAGTACATGGTGAACATCAAAATCAAACTAAAATATGACCCATGTGTCCTGGTATGCATTTGGTAACACTAGAAAACTCATTCTCATAAGATCTATTTTTCTTCATTCCTGTAAGATTTCAGAGTTTCATCTAGAAAGTTATTCCCCATACAATGAAAATCCTCATACTGTTTTCATGATGTCATCATCAACTACCACACTGGCAGACAGTTTAATTATTATAATTTTAAAAAAGACAACTGTAAAATATTCTCGGAAATATCTTCCTTCCAGTTTCTAGAACTCTACTTACGCAACTTTTAACTTATTCTGTTTGGACAAGTCACTGACAGGAAAATCCATTACAAACAGATGTAGTCAAAGTGTTTCCTGTTTCTCTTAATAGTAAAAACATTTTCTATCCATTGTATATTTTTAATTTAAATAATGATGCAAGAACAGTTAAACTTTATTTTGAAAAGTAGTAATGGCTTATCTAGCCAAGTTTCTTTCTGAGCCAGATACCATGGGTATGCTTGTAGTCCTAACTACCTGGGAGGCTGAGGCAGGAGAATTGCTTGAATCCAAGAATTTGAGGCCAGCTCAGGCAATATTCTGAGGCCTTCATCTTAAAAACAAATGAATGAGTAAATAGAGGAGGAGGAGGGAATAAGAGAGAGAGAGTGGAGAAATCCTTAGGAAGAGGAAGGTGCCTGGCACTATTGTTCTGGACACTTACAGAGATACAGACACTCAGTTTTAGCTTGTAAGTAGATTCAGAAGAGCATTTGGTCCTAGGGTAGTATATTTTGGTTGACTTAATAATATTTTGAGCCTTTAGTGGATTGTTACGGGCCTATCTGGAGACTGCACTACATATCCACAGTGGTGAATGGTGAATGAACCACAGAATACGTAGTACTCTTCCTTCCCAGTCCGTTGTCTGCAGCCTTGACACAAATTAGAGCCACTAAAGACTATTTTTGTTCTTTGTATTTGTTTACATTCTCCTGTTCCCACATGGAATCACTGCTCTGACGGTCTTGGCACTTCATTGAAGTTTATTTTAGGAGATAGCAAGTTGATCAGAATCAAGTCAAAAATATTAAAGCATTTTATTCAAGATCCATAACAGGATAATAATGTTCCTCTAATCTATCTTTAAAAGCCAGTATTGTTGCCATGTAGAAAGAGTAATTTCTTGGGTGATGAACAAGTATCTGCTTGAAAGATTTTAATGCAGTTTGTGTTATGAGAAATGTAAATAGCTAAGATGTTCGGTTGTGTTATATAAGAATGACATACTGATGTAATAGCTGAGCCATCAATAAAATTAACTTAACCACAGCTAATGAGTACAGTAGCACATTTATTTCTTACCATTTTGGTTTCGTTTGTTTATTTCTAATAAAGGTAAGGAAGGTTTATCAGTCGGTGGATTCCTTTGTATTCATTCTCCTCTACTGTCCCCAGATATGCTTCCTGCAAATCCTCCTCATTTGACTGTAATGACATCTGTGGACAAACCACAACCCTGTCCTGTCTGTGATGGAACAGGGCTGGGGAGATGTTTTCTGTCACAGAAATAAGAAATCAGTGGTCCCAAGCATATGATCTTTTGCTTTTGAGAAACTTACTGCACACCACTGTGTGTTTTAAACAAACTGAGAAGACTTGATTCAGGCTTTAACCGTTCAAGAGGTGTAAGGGGTGACAATAAATGACCTTTATCGAGTACCAATTTCAGTCCTGGCTGCTTTGTAAACAAAACAGCAAGGGTCCTCTAGTAGATAGAACTATCTCATTTTATAAATAAGCAGACAGAGATTTAGGAGTATGGTAAGCACATTCTCCATAGCCCTCACAGATGGTACGAAGCCGAGCAGTCTGACCTGGAACAGCCCCTCTCTGGCAGCCCTGTTGCACTGTCCTTCAAGCCAGAGGGAACAAAAGAAAAAGTAAGGCCACGAGCCAGGAGGTTACACACAAGTATGCTCTGCTCTTCGTTCAGGGTTTAAGCTTTAAGTTGTTTCACCATTCGTGACGTGAAAATGCTCTTACTGAACTGTCTACTGTATCCGTGACCTGCTTTTGAAAAGCAGTGGCTTTTGGGGCCTGAGGACTGTCCGTGTTTGGTCGGGGAGCCAAACAGAACTAGTTAGGCTTAGCCCAGCTGAGTAGATTCCAACTAACCAGAGAGATAAAGCACAGACCCAAGGGAGAACACAGAAAGCAATACAATTACATTTCAGCTTGAACTGGATTTGTAATACCACACTGAAATTGTGAGTCATTTTTTAAATTATAGCATAAAAAGAGGATAGTATTTAGTATAAATTTGAGAAGAGATTTTAAAATATTAAAAATACATATTATTTTCAGGCCATTGAAACTCACTTGATCCGCAAGTCTAGCGGGGGACTAACTTACATCGCCGAGTGGAAAGGGGGCCTCCTGGAACACAAGATGGGTCACCTGACCTGCTTTGCTGGAGGCATGTTTGCCCTGGGGGCAGACGGAGCACCTGAACCCTTAGCCCAGCACTACCTTGAACTCGGAGCTGAGATTGCGCGCACTTGCCACGAATCTTACAATCGCACCTGTGAGTACCTGCTGCTCTTCAGTTACAGCCGTTTCCCTGTGACTTGATTTCACTCAGTAAGGAATGACGTCATTGCTGTCATCAAGAGAGTATTCCCCCAGGCCTGGTGAAACATCATTGATTAGATATCTTCAGGGAATTTAGAGTTCCACTTTAAATGGTACTGTTTTCCCCCTAAAAATATATACCTGTAGTTAGCTAAGCAACAAAAATCCAGACCTTAAGATTTAAAAGTGAAGCCAGCTGAACATACTGACCTCTGCATTATCTAAATAGCAGTGAGTAAGTTTCTCTGTCCAGTACCAAAGGAAGACCCTTTCATCTGCCATTACTAATCCTCTCATCCCCACAAAACAGATCATGAGTCTGGCTTTCTTTGTATAAAATATAACCTTGAAGCAAAGATTAAATAGTTGGCCTTTTGTGACCTCATGACAGAATTCTCAACCACTGTGTTTCCAGCTAATAAGACGTCTTATGGTGCTTTGCACTCACCTGGTGAATGCTTAGTAAATGGGAGTTGAATGGGGAGAAAGGGGTAAAGGATTATTATCTTCTAAAATGGATTCTTTCACATGATTAAATTTTAAAAATATATTGAATATTAGATATTACATTCCTACAGATCCTTAAAATGATTGTTTCGGCATCTATCTTGAATGTTGGCAAGTACCTCGCAATCTCATTTAAGGTGTAGGCACTAAGTCTTGTGCAGGACAATAACCCTTGCTAATCCACTGCATGTCATTTTAGTTATGAAACTGGGACCAGAAGCTTTCAGATTTGACGGCGGTGTGGAAGCCATTGCTACAAGGCAAAATGAAAAATACTACATCCTCCGGCCAGAAGTCATTGAGACTTACATGTATATGTGGCGACTGACTCATGACCCCAAGTATAGGAAGTGGGCCTGGGAAGCTGTAGAGGTGATGTTTTCATTTGCATGTTTCTTACCAATCAATGTCTTAGTGAAAAACGTTCAGCGATATCTACGGTGGCATAGGCATTATTCTGTGATGGGTAAAGCTTTGGCCAGAGTTTACTAGGTTTTCCAGTCAAATCGCAGTCAAATCTTCCATACCTTTGGCTTTGCCTTGTGTAACAGTGATGTATAAGGGTACCACTGCTAGACTTGGGTTTTGACTGAGATATCTAGAAGGCATATTTTAACATTAAATGCCATAACAATGGAAATGATGATCAGTCTAATTCCACAAAGTGTTCGTGACACTTGGAACTACTCATCCATCTGTTGTCTGTTTCAAGAAACCATTATAGATAAATGTTTTATTTATTTTTTCTTGTAATTGGTCTTTGGGCTTTAAATTGGTAGTATACTCTTTCACTTATACTAAATGAACCACTTAGATCTAACTTTTAGAGCAAACTTGAGAAAAATTACTTGGTGTAAGCATATTCCTTCATTAGCCTCCAGCTTCTCTGAATGTCTGTTAGCTTTCCATCTGTCCCGATGTGTCATTTTAAGTGTCTGTCACCTCTTGGTACTCTTCCTGCTTAATATGGTAAACTCATTTATCGGACACTCCATGGGCCTGATGCCAGGGAAAGTGCCCTTCATGATACGCATCAAACAATGCCTAATTTTAAGAGCAATTATTCTGAAAGAAGTGGGAGGAAATTCAAGGAAGAACAGACAGCTACTTTAATGATAGTCTCTAGTGTTGTTATAAAGTTAGCTATCTTTAAAAACTGTCCTTAGTAATAACTTCTCTCAGGAAATTAAACTGACTGTTGCCCTTGGGTAAAATTTAACTCATATCCTAGAAAGCCACTGATGAATCTTGTTTCATGTGTGTCTTAAGACTTCATGTGTGTCTTAACACTAATCAGTCATTTTAAGTAATAATACTTTAAATAACACATGCAGAGTTTTCTAATTATGTTCAGTCAGTCATAATTTCAGTTTCTTTAAATTCCTGGGCTTTTTCTCTGGAAAAAAAAGTTAATATTGAGGCTTATCTCAGATTTGGTGAGAGGGAATTATTTTGATCTTAGATTGGACCACAAAGG
The DNA here is from genome assembly GCA_004027205.1 of Ctenodactylus gundi. Lineage (NCBI taxonomy): Eukaryota > Metazoa > Chordata > Mammalia > Rodentia > Ctenodactylidae > Ctenodactylus > Ctenodactylus gundi. Next base: position 375,733 of record PVKB01001453.1, on the reverse strand, counting down.
AATTATGAGCGTAAATTGCAAATATCAGTTCAAGTTGAAAATATCAAGAATAACATATTTTATCCAATCTAACATACACAACTTGTAAGGAGTATCACTCTTTTATGTACTACTATGAATAGCACTGCCAATTAAAATATGACTTAGCATCTGATGTGAAATTGTTTCTCCACGTCCACATCACAGAGGATTTCCCTCTGTTATTGCTACTGAGAACTTCTGCATTAGCTTGAGATGTAAGGGCTGCTGCTGCCTTTTCTTAAGCGTGAAAACTGTGGCCCCAGAAGGGCCGGTGGTGTTTGCTTTCCCTGTGGTATATCCTTTGAATCCCTGGTCTCCGTGGCAGCCCCGGCAGACAGTGCCCGAGTGTGGGCATCTCCCAGAGTAAGTTTCCATGGCTTCTCAGCAGCTCTGACTGACTCTCGACCTTGTGGCTTGGACGTGAAGGACCACAGCTGGAAGCCATGTCGGGAGAAGGTGGAAGAGCTTTTTCCTAGGCAGCTGACTTGGTGTGGAATGTGGCATGGAATTAGCCCCAGAAGCTATGAGGTTTTCTCATTTGCTCAGGGGCTATGCTAGGCTTCCTCCTTTAGAGAGGGATTCAGTACCTCCACGCGCTCCTTGTTTCCCTGCCAACGCACTCACATCCTCATGGCCTCAGTGAGGCTCTCTTCTCTCACCTTTTTTTTTAAGTGACCCAAGCTAAAACATAAAGATTCTTAAAAATTATTTAGTCCAGCCTTCTACTCAAAGATAAGGCTGTTCCATATTTTTTGCAGAATCACTATGTCTCATCAATTTAAAGACCTGATAAAGTAATTGACTCACTCTTTGAACAGCTGCTGGAGTTAAAATTTTCTCATTCTGAGGCCAGAATTTCCAGAGTTCTGTGTTAGAGGAATGGGGAGGAGACATCTCTCTTCCACATTTCCATTTCCCAGTTATCTGAAGATAGCTCCAGCTGCCAGCTCTTCCCATTCACCTCCCTCAGTTCCCTCCACCTCCTGCTACTGGGAAGATTTCCAGCTGTGCTCTTACAGGTTTGAGCATAGGTTACCTGTAGCCTAAAGTCCCATTGTTCTCTTAATCAATTTATAAAGCCCCTCTCCAACAGGGGGGTTAGGGTCAGTGCTAGCTACCCTGTTAGCTTCTGTTAAGTCCCATTTCTTTGGCTCTCAACTTGACTTAACCTGTTCTTTCAGTTTGTGACTTTTTTTTTCTTTTCTTTTCTTTTTTTTTTTTTTTTGAGACAGGGTCTCGTTCTGTAGCCCAGGCTGGTCTTGGACTCATGGCAATCCTCCTGCCTCAGCCTCTCAAGTGCTAGGATTACAGGCACTTGTCATCATGCCCAGTTTTATGCGGTGTTGGGGAATCGAACCCAGGGCCCTGAGCTTGCAAGGCAAGCACTGTAACTGCTATACCATTCATCCAGCCCCGTGACATGTTTATAAGCCAACTTCTTGTCTTTTAACAAAATACTTCTTTCCCAGCCCTCTTTCGCTGACAAGCTGGAGAAACCTGATTTCTGTGTCTTAATTAGATTTCTTGGTAGTAATGTAAAATAAGCAGTGAAAACATACATGATAGAGCCTTAAGTGCTGGGACTCCCTCTGCAAGTGAATCAAAACCCATTAGCACAGGTGCTCAAGCTCTTAGGAACCCAGCTGGCACAAACTACACCTGGTGGTTTTTTTTTTTTTTTTTTTTTTTTTGCTTTTTTTCCCCAATAATGTCATTAAAAACCATATTAAATTCCTCCCAACTAAGTATCAGACAACTCACAAATGAGCTATATCAGATTAATTATAGGTGTACATTTATGTAGATGTTACAATGTCTGAGCTAATATACAGCACTGGCTTTCTCTATGTCTCTCTCACCCTTTTCCTTCCCTCCTTTCTCCCCCTCCCTCTCCTCCCTCCCCCCAATACTTTACTTTAGTCCCTTGAGCCTAAGCCTTATCTCCTAGGCATTCTGACATTTCTCCCCTTCCTGCTTTAGCCTCCCCAGGCTCGGTCTGTTTCCTAACTCTCTTTAGTACATTCACATTGCGTGGTTCTCTGTGCTCTGTTTTTGGGCTCAGACCAAACTCAAACAGTAGTAATAGTCCTCAGAATTCACTCTTGGAACTCTTCAGTCATCCAGTCTGGGAGGTGACAGCTTTTCGATTCTCAAGGTAGTGCTTGTGACTTAATTACTTAGTTCATACTGTCATATTGCGTGCTATTTTCTTACCCCAGCCCCCAAACCCAAATTAGGCTCAGTTGGGGTTTAGGTATGTCTCTCGGTATTTGTTTGGGGCTCCAGTCACTATACCCATTCTTAACTTCTGCTTCGTGCTGTAGCATTACCCAACCACTTGTGGTCACGTGTAAGCATTTACACAATGTTGAGGTGGTCCCTGTGCCTGCAAGCTAAGCATCCAAAGAGCAGATTAATGGAATAACAGTCTAGTCACACCAAGCTGTGCCCTGCAGACATATGACAGCCCCACTGTTGAGATCCTGGTAGAAAAAGAGCTTGTTGTAAGGACCCAGGAAAACTGCATGTCCCTAATTCCACATCCCTAAAGTCTTAAAATATAGACCCTATGACCTGAAAGTATTAATTTTGAAAAAGATGTGGTGAGCATAAAGCACCTTGTTTAGAAGAGCAGATGCTTGGTAAGGTAGAAAGGCAGCCAGTACCGTTACAGAGACGGTACAAAATATTAATACAATGCAAAGTAAATTAAAGCCTTTAACATAAGAGCTAAAACCATTAAACTCCTGGAAGAAACACTGGGGGAAACTCGTTCACATTGGTGTCGGCAATGATTTTTTCTTTCATTTAGCACTAACACTGCAGATAACAAAGGAAGATGAAACAGATGGGATTTATGAAACCCAAAATTTCTATATGGCAGAGGAAGCAACTAAACGAAAGGGCGAGCTACACAGTAGGAGAAAATATTGTCTGAACATATACCCTGTGATATTCATGTGGCAGTCACCTCTGAATGTGATCCCATCAAGGGTCACATAACTATCCAATGAGGACTTATTATTTAAGTTTTTATATATTTCAGATAGTAAGTCCTCATTGGATAGTTATGTGAGTTATTTGGTTTTTGTTATTAAAGTTTTTATATATTTCAGATAGTAACAAAAACCAAATAACTCAAATTTTTTAAGTGAGCAAAAGATCTAATAGGCCTTTTATCAGAGTAGACAACAGAGTTATGAAAAGTTGCTTAATAACACTCATCATCTGGGAAATTGAGGTCAAAACTACAGTGTGATGTCATCTTCTACTCAAATGGCCACTGGCAAAAAATAAATAAAGGTAGAAAGTAACTGTCAGGGCGTGGATAAAAGAGAACCGTTCTCCACTGTGATCGTCATGCAATTGGTATGGCCAAGGTAACAATATGGAGTTTCTTCAAGAAACTAAACTAGCATTCTCATTGAATCCAGCTGCTGCACTTCTAGGTATACATCCACAGGAAGTAAGGTCAGGGCCTTAAAGAGGTCTGCATCTGCATCATTACCTCATGATTCACAGCAGGTACCACATGAAGTAAGCTAAGGCATCATCAGCAGGTGAATAAAGAAAATGTAGTATGCATATATAATACAATATTATTCAGGCTTTAAAAAAATCCCTGTCTTTTTCCATATGAATGAACCCGAGGGACAGTTACAGAAAGGCAAATACTGCATAACACCACTTTTATGTAGAATTTATTTTAAAAAGTTAAAACTCAAAAGCAGAGAGTGCAGTGGTAGTTATCCATGCCTGAGAAGTAGAAGAGAAAGATAGATATTGGTCAGAATACAGGTTTTCATTTACAAAGCAAGTAAGTCCAGGAGACCTAAAGTGCAACACGGCTACCAAAAATAATAATAGAACCACAAAAAAAGTATCTATGTGGTATATGAAGTGATAGGTATGTTGATTTCAGGACAATGGACAGAAATTGAGACCATACACTAACTGAAATAAATCAGACACTGAAAGTTAACTGTTACATGGTTTCTCTTATGAGAACCCTAAAATATCAATAAGTAATGACTAAAATAAAGGAGAGGTAGTAGAAAAGAGGGACGTAGAGTTTTGGAGTTGTAGAAGGGAAGAAGAGGAAAAGAGAGGTAAGAGAATTGAAAATGATCAATATATGTTAGATGCATGTACCAATTCTACAAAACAAGCATCACTAGTATGTATTGCAGACATACCAGTAAAGGAAAAAATAAGTACTGTGAGTGTTGGATGTGTTGATGAGCTTGATTATAGTTTTCACTGAACAATGTGTGCATCTATCAAAATATTGTATACCCTAAATGTATTCATTCAACTTTTGCCAGTCATGTCAGTAAAGCTGGAAAAACAAAACAAAACAAAAAAGAAACAAGTAGGAGATTTCAAGGAGGGAAAAAAAAATAAACGCCTAACTTGTAGCTGTAGTCAGCGTACTGTCAGGTGGAAAAATGAAAGGCAGTATTATTTTAAGTTCTTGCCTAAATTTCATCCCCACACTACACTGCCCAAATATCTTCTTTCCAAATACTGATGTTCGTTATTCTCAGACAGCTATGAAAATGTCAGGTCTTTTCTTCCTGTATAACTACCAGTGGTTTCATTCCATTTTTTTCATGCCAAACTAAGGAAAAGAACAACACTAGTCTTAGTACTGTGCATTCTCTGTAGCAGCTTCTCTGTCACTGTAGCACAAAAAATAAAGCCACAGATAATATGAAAACAGTAATGAGTATGGCTGCGTTTCAATAAAACTTTATTAACAAAACTAAACAGTTGACTGGAGCTTTCCTGCAATCATTATTTTTCCAAACTCTAGATCATAGGAGAAAAAAAAAGGGGGATTAGAGAAAAGTTATTCCAGAAGTAATGTATGAGTATTTCTGTGAGGTAAGATGATTTATCTATATGGCTCATGTCTCTTGACTTTTCATATTTTATGTGCATTTTTAATTTTTTTTTTACCTAAAACTGTTAACAAGTTTTTATCCAGTTTGAATTTTCATTTTATTGGAATCTAATGATCCAATAATAGTCAGCTAAGTAATTTTTTTTCCTCTTTGTAACTCAGGCCCTGGAAAGTCATTGCAGAGTAAACGGAGGCTACTCAGGCTTAAGGGATGTTTACTTTGTTCATGAGAATTATGACGACGTGCAGCAGAGTTTCTTCCTGGCAGAGACACTTAAGTAAGTGAAAAATGATTCCTGAGGCTTTGGCTGAGGTACCTGAATAGGAGACCTTCTTTATGAGGCTAAGTAGGACTCATTAAAAATGCCACTCTGGGTACATGCATGACAGTAGTTGCCACAGGTGTATTTCTAGTCGTAACTAGTCTTGTTGACTTGGGGCTGCTTTGTGGGTTCTCACGCTGCCAGCACCAAAGCACAGAGTCAATTATTCCATGCTAATGAGTGTCCCCTCAGGGTTCTGACAGACCTGACTGTTGGTCCCAGGTCGGTGGGGCTCTGTAAGATGACTGGAGACACTGGTGTGGTTTCTGCTGTGTCTTTGTCATTTCACTTCCTAATGTGGTCTCCTGGGCCTCATGTACTCTCATCTCTCAACAGGTATTTGTACTTAATATTTTCTGATGACGATCTCCTTCCACTGGAACATTGGATCTTCAATACAGAGGCACATCTTCTCCCTGTACTCCGTGCAGATAAAAAGGAAGTTGAAATCAAAGAGAAATAAAGACATCTTATATTTTACTCTGCTTTATTCCCTTCACTGTATACCTTAATAATTCCTTTCCTAGTGATCAGGCACATGATGAACTTTTATCAGTAAGTCTATGATTATTACAAGTTCTAAAACTGTTTTGCAGTCTTTTATGTGTATTAACTGGCCTACATGGACCTAAATTCATTATTCCTTTATAATTCAGCCAGTAGATTCATGGACTTGATTTGTCTGATTTGTTTTAGTACTCTGTTATCTCTGGAGTTCTTAAAGGTATGATGCCATCTTCTTTAAGCTGACTAGAATGGTATACCAGTGACCTCTTCATTACAGTTTGATTTGACTGCAAAACTTTTTCCTCCTCTATGAGGAGATGATGTCTGCTTTAAGCTGTAATGTTTTGCCATGTTGCAAAAAGCCATAATAAATTAAATATTAAATAAAAGCTTTTTCCTTTTCAATATCATGTAAATCTGGTTTGTCTATCCACCAGAGACAGGTATAACTGTGACGGCCTCCTTATGCAGGTCTCTCATTATTTGACAGAATGTCTTCTAAAATGCTTCACTCACATTGTAATTCAAATTAGAAAGTCATCCCCCAAAAAATTATCTCGCATTGACCTCATTTCATCAGATGGACACTTTTGTTCACTAATTATAATTAGTGTTTCCTAATTTGTGAATTTGCTCTCTACCTTTACTTTAAATGTCCTGTGTCATTTCTGGATCATACCCTGCTTTTGTCTCTTCCGCTCCCTGCTACACAGCAATGTGATCTCTCCAGTTTCACAGATCTCTGCTGTCAGTGAATTACATATTTTAAAAGAAAACAGTGTAACTTTCAATGTGCCAGCTTTTGCTTTTAACTGAATAGATAAATTAAGTCGCTAAAGAGAGGATAAGAATTTCTTAAGATTATTAGGTGACTTGTTGACATTTTGTCTTAAATTTCTTTCTTAAATCATTGCATTTGGTTCCGATTTTTCAAATTTGAAAGGGGCCCTCTGTCAAATGTAGTAAATTATTTCATTTAGTTTATGAAAGTGAATTTAACTTGGGGAAAGGAAACTTTGCCAATTTTATCTGTTCATGGCCAATTAAAATCTAATAAGCTCTTAGATCAAATAAGAATATAGTAAGTTTAGTATGGTTAAATTAAACATAATGATTCTGACTTAGAAGAAACATACAAGAACAGACTCATTCCTCAATTCGGTCTGTGGAAGATTAACAAGATTATATGACTCTTCTAAACATTAAGTTTTGAAGTATGACTTTCCAAGAATAGATTTGGTAATATCTTGTGTGTTTTTTCGTATTGGTCATATATCCAAGAGAGCGTTAATATGGTAACATATAAACTAAGGTACAAAGATTTTGATCACCTAAAATTTCAACCACAGTGGTCACAGAGCCCAGTGCAACCCCATGAATGAGGTGGAAGGATACGCAGTTGCTACATTTATCATTCAAAAACTCACCAATATCAGCAATTTCATATTGCTCAGCCTAATATTTTAAGGCAATTATGTTCTTAGATCTCCTTAGACGATATTTTAGCTATTTCAGATTTTAAAATATTTCAAAGTATTTCCTTTGATAGGATCACTTTGTGTGGCCTGTTTTTGTTTTGCATTCTTTTTTCCATTTTGTACATTGGTTTATGTCAGAGATTAGGTTAGTAAAATTAGTAAATGAAAAAGATCCCTCAGGACATCATCATGGCCATCTTAATATGTCTCTGTGACACGGAATAACTTCCCACTCATACCTTAAGCTCACCTAATGAAAGCAATGGATAAAAAGTCCTTTTTTTTCCCAAAACCAAAGGAAGAATATTAAAAAATTACTGCCAAAATTGGCTATCCATATTTAGGTCGCAATTTTCACTTGAATGCCTTTAGACTAGCAATTTGGGTTAATTAGGTATTTTGTGTTTCAGTTTGATTTAAAAAAGCACACAAAGCTGACCCATATTTCTCTTTGTATCTTGGTATAAGTAGACAAAAAGCTGTAGTCCATGTGGCTCTGCCAATGGCAAGAATAGTTTTTGAATTCTAGAACTTAATTTTTCAACAGAAATCCCAAAATACCAAAAATGTAGACAAGGTAAGAGATTAATATTATAGTGATGTAATTTAAAGTTATGCTTTTTGTTATTTTAAACAACAAATGTCTCTAGGTAGACACTTCCATTCATTTTCACCAAAACTACAGTTTAACTTACATTATGTGTTCACTTCTTTAAAGGTGACCAATTAAAATAGCACTTCACTCTGTGTTCCTGCAATATGTTTTTGATATACTTTGTGCAATTAGTAGTACATGTATAAGTTGTATGCCAATTTACAGATCTTGATGACTTATTTATCATGACTTTTCATGTGTATTACCCATTTTTTACATCAATTGTTTTCAGTTTGTACACAAATTCATTCTGTCATTTTCAACTTTATATAAATCTTTAATGTTATGGGAAACATAATAGATTGACACATAATTTTTAAAAATTATATTTGTAAAATTTCTCTATTGTGAATAAAGTCTTTTAATATATCTTCTACTGTATTATATTTTTCTTTTTTAAGTAAACAATGCATGTTTGGGGATAAATGTGTACAACTGCAAATGGAAATGTTACAGACTTGAGAATCTCAGCAAGGAAACACTTCCCATTGAAACCTTTGTTTTGCAAATGATGTTTTATATACAACCGCAGGTTTGTCAAATATAGTGTTTTTCAACTAACCTAGATAAAAAACCAGGAAATGCAAGCTCGATGCACAGAATTTGTGTCAGAAGTGGTGTGAACTATGATACATGGTATATATGCTCCTGTGTGTGTTTGTGATGTGTAATAATTACATTCATCACAAGAAATTGGTACATGTACATAACACAACTTGGTGATTTTTACTTTCCTCTCCTACGCACTGTACTCCTATGCCCAGATCCCTTCCCAAGTTTCCGTCACAAGTTCTAACTCCCTGTTGTCCATTAGCTCTTTTCTGCTTTTCAACATGTTTATATTTGGGATTTCTCATGTAAGAGAAACCATGAGGTATTGACCATTATGTGTCTGACTTATTTCACTTAACTTTATAGTCTGAAGGTGTACTTGTCTTCCTACAATGGCTCAAGTATGTATTTCTTAATGGCGAGTAGCACCCCCTTATGTGTAGAGACCACATTTTCCTTAAACTGATTTCCACAGGTTGTATAACAGTAGTTAAATTCCCACCAACAATGTAAGAAGGATCCTTCTTACCTGCAGTCTTTCCAATATTTTGTTGTTTGTTGAGTTCTTGGTGATAGCCATTCTTTCTGCTGTGAGATAGAATCTCAGAGTTGTTTTGATTTACAGTGCTCTAATGGCCAAGGATGTTGGGCATTTTTTATGTACATGCCATTTGTACTTCTTGTTTTGAGAATTATCCATTCTTTTTATTTGCCCATTTTTATTGGACCTTTCCTTTGGAGGGGGGCTCTAGTTTTTTTGGACTTCTCAAAGTTCAAATATTAGTCCTCTATCCAATGGCAAAGGTTTTTTAACCCATTCTCTGGGTTGCCTCTTCCCTTTGCTGGTTCTTTTCTTTGCTATGCAAAAGCTGAAAAAGCCTAGGTTTTTAAAATTTATGTTGTGATTTGTTCAGTCATTTTGATTGCTTTTCCCGCCACCTGGAGCTCTCTCCACTGTGTGAGTAGCTCATTCCTCATGTCATTCAGCCTCTACTCAAATGTCACCTTGTCAGAAAGGTTTCCTTGACAAATCAGTAGAAAATTCCCCATCACCCTTTATCTGCTTAATTTTCTGCTTAGCGTGCATTACGAATTTGTTTTCTTCCTTTGCTGTTGTACATCTAACCTCATAGTGTTTAGCCCCTGTGAGAGCAGACCACATTTGTCCCACCCCACCCTGTATCCAGGTCCTACTGCAGCACGTAGCAGTTGGCCCAGTAACTCCTGCCAAAATGCTGCACCAATGAATGAGACTTTACCTGTGAATCAGGACTTAGCTACACTAGTCAAATGTTTCCTAATCATCAATAGATGCTTGTGACTGGAACCAACTCTCGGTCCACAGATATTTTTAAATCACTTGCATCATAAAGGTATGGCCCTATATAATGCGCAAAAAAATAAAAATCATACTTTTTCAGACATTGTGATTGCTCTTCCCATTGCCAGAACTCTCCAGTGTTTGAATTGCTCCTTCTTCAAATCATTCCATCTCTACTCAACAGGAGGGTTTTTCTTTAGTGTTTATGTTTAGCCTCTTATTGTTTTATATAAATAAATCTCACAGTTCCTGCTTCATATAGAACTTAAAAAGAAAACAGCTTTCAATAGCATCAAGCAAAGGAGTTGGTTTTTATCCTAACAGCCAGATGAGAACCTTCTGCATTCAGTTATTCCTAACACAAACAGACAGCATCAGTTGCACTTACTCTGCTGGGGACAGATTCATTAAAATTTATTCTAGGCATGATTTTTATTTATACTAATCACCATCCACACAGAAATGACAGTTTGGCAACCAATACTACTAATTTCTGATAATGACAGACAGTTGCTTAAAATTTTAAGAAAAGCAAATGAGACAAATCTTTTCCACATTTAGACATAATTTCTATACTAAATTGCAATGCTAGTTTCCGCAGTTGTGCCTGAAACGTGAAGGTGCCATGGCAAATCTTACTTAAACTCTGACTCAGTGAACCAAAAGCTCATTTCCATTTTCTTCCCAGCTCATTCCATCTGTCCTATCCAAAGCATGAGTCATAATTTTACAGAAGTATTTGCCAGGTAACAGATATGCATTTAAAGCATATGTGGGAGTCCAGACAGCATCTGATCCATTTTATTATTTTAAATAGAAGGAAATTGGTGAACTTACCCCAAAGTTGGGAGCTCTTTTCTATCCTTAGTCTGTGCTGCAACACCCACGGGCCTGTGGTAAGGTCTTATGCTAATAGAAAAGAATGAATTAAGAAAGGGTATGTTGTCCAACCAGCCACTTCAAAATCAGGTGTAAATTCACTGTTTTCCCATGGAAATGAATCTGTGCTTGTGACTCTGAAAATGTGGGCTACAGTTCCCCTACAACAGGATCTTCTAAGGCTGGTTAAAGTGCAGACTAGAGTTTTCCTCCACATTGAATGCATCACAATGAGGAGGTCCTACAATGGCCACATTTAATCATCTCTGTTACTCTGATGCACGCAAACATTGAGAACCACACAGTTGGACAGTATAGGCAGATGGACATCTCAAGATGAGCAAAAAATATGTACATATATGTACACAGATATATACATATATATCAAGATGAGCATAAAATGTATATATACACAAATATATACATATATAATTTGTAATCCCAACACGTACTTTCTCTGAATTCTTTTTTTTCTACTCAGTTTAAGTACAACTTGATAATTATGATCATTTCATAAACAGATTAATTCTTCTACAAAAGCATTGCTGAGGAATAAGCCATACACCTAAGTCTATTAGAAACAGACTCATGCTGCATTTTTAAACATAATTCTTTATCATTTGTATTTCTTTCTCCAACATACTAAGTTCAATCATCCCTGTTTTTCTTTAGCAATTATTTCATTAGCTTTCTTTGCCCAATAGCTGCTTGTCACATTATTTCTCAAATTGTTTCTTCAGTTCTCGTTGATTTTGACATCACTGGTCCTGCATAGAATACAGAGATCTCCTAGTTTGCCCATGTGTCACCGAAGTGTTCTCAGAAATGACCTCTGAAGAGCACCTTCGTTTCCTCCCACCCCAGTTCCTACTCGGGGCTTTTACATACATTTCTATGCTAGTTATAAAAGACTTATTGGCTTGCCATTTTTATGATCACTTTGAATCCCCTTAAAACATGCCATTACTTATTGAATAAATTAGCTTAGATTTGTGTCACAGACCCATTTAATACTCTAGTTAATGTGAAACATCAGAAAACAGTGATAGATGTGTAACAAAAAAATAATAAAAAGCCCCATAGCGGGATATTTCTGCCCGAGGCTATGAGCACATATTAATTCACAGTGCTACAGACAGGGCCATAAAATGCACAACTTTTCAGATAGCATTTTCCAAAATGACTGGTACCTGAGAATTTCCTGTTTGTTGGTTTTTTAAATCCTCTATGAGAAACAAATATGTATCATGATTTGGATTCTCTGGGAACCCTGTTTCTTCTCAACTCTTGGAACTCTCTGTGAACAACACGGCACATATGTTGGAATCACCTCTTAGAACCAGAGTGGGAGATCCTGATGCCAGTTTCTTGAGGCAGGCCCGGTGACATCGTCCTGCCTGCTGTGGTTGAGACAACTTTGGCTTATTGGGAGCAAGGCACCCCATTTTTAATAAATGACAGAAGGGGGAACAAACTAAATTCCTTGCTTGCACAAAGCCTCTTTGCCATGCTGCCTTCAGTAGGTACTTGAACCTCACAAACCTCACATGCACTCCATTGATGGTCATGCTCCCTTTCTGTCTTGTTTTTGCCAAATTGACAACTCTAGTATTTACAGTCTTCATTCTCCAGAAGCTGCAAAAATATATATTTAATTGCCATATATATACATATACATATTTATATATAATATATATCAGTATTTTTATCATTTATCCACAGACACACACACACATATATGTCATCCCTCTACTGTTAGTGATGCAGGATACAAAATAGACAAAGGATACAAATAATACAATAACGAATGACAGTTGGACCACATTCACCAGGCATGAAGACAAACAACTGACTTCCAATCAGCTGTTATTAATTCTCTGTGTGATTTGGAACAAGCATTTAAAATCTGCACATCTTGGTTTCTTCATCTGTAAAATGAAAGGTGACAGAAAGTGTGACTGGCCCAAGCAAGGAAGCTAAGGTTGTGCACTGAGTGAAATTTCACAGATGCTCAAGCAAGAAACAGCACACACACGAAGAACGGTAACGGACTGGAGACCAAAACCCCCAAAAAACAAGACATCAAAAATGTTAGTGTCCTTATCCACAAAGTGGGTGTGAATATACTTACTTTGCAGAGAATTAAAACAGCTAATACATTAGATGTTGATCATCCGTTATCCAAAAATTGGAAATGCGCCAAAATCTGAAACATTAAATGCCAGAATGACACCACAAGTGGAAAAGTTCATATCATAAAACTTTGTTTTATATACAAAATTGTTCAAAATTTTATTTAAAAATTACTGTCAGGCTATGAGTACAGGCATATATGTGAAATATGCATGAATTTTGCGTTGAAACTTGGGTCCTATTCTCAAGATGTTTCATTATGTATGTAGAATGTTTCAAAAATATTCCAAAGCCTGACAATCCTAAGCACTTCTTGTCCCAAGCATGTCCTAGAGGGGATACTTAGCCTGTATATGTAAAAGTTCTCAGGTGTGCGCCAGAGAACATGGGGCCTTACTCCCTGAGTTTCAGCTTCTCCTTTCCGCTCTAACCTTGTGTGAAAGAATCATCTTTCCTCTACTTTGGGAGCCTCCAGCTTGTCCTGTTACGACAACACATTTGCTCTCATTCGCTTGCTGTTTCCAACTACCCTAGGCTTTTTTGGATGTCTTCCTTCATAACCAGACTGCTTCCAACACATGCTATTACTCATATTGTCAGGTCAGAGCTTAGCTTCTCCTTTCTGACATGCAAAGACAGAAACAGCCAGCTCTTTTTCTTCACGTATGTATCATGAGCTAACTGAATATTTTCCATGGTTTTTTTGTTGAAGCAGAAAGACTATTCTTTTATCAGGTGTAGCAGAGAAGAAACGGGTCAAATTTCATGACTAATGCATTGGTAAGGACACTGCTATCAGTTGTGTCATTGGTGTATGACAGTAAACACAACAGTCAAAAACTCCTTTTATAGCCCAGGGCAATTTTACACCCATCCCAGAATAGATTAAAAAATCAACAAAATCAATTTTAGGAGCTAGAAAGGATTAGTGAAATAACTCTTCCAAAAGAGCCAGCATTGCTCCCAAAATCAGCTTATATTTTTAATAATCACTTGTAGTGACTCAGACCCGGCCATTTCCAAAGAAACATGAATAATGGCTTCGACTGAAAACCCACTTACTCACTTCCGCCATCACCACCCCCACTTAGTTTCTACAGCACTGGGAACTGGGCTTACGTGCTGCAAACACTTACCTTGTCTGCTGGTACTCCCCTCGCAAAAAGGCCAGAGCTAGCTTCTGAAGAGGCTGGAAGTTCGGCTACACTTGTTGGTCTTTATTCCTCTGCACTCTACCTTTAAAAACCTTTCAACTCCTTAGAAAAAACGTCTACTCATCTGTGCTACATTTGGAATCTTAAATGCCCGCAACTGACCTCATGCTGGAAGTCTGATCATCTGCTTATGGAGTGAAGCCTACTGGGAGGAAGTTAGCGCACCAGGAGTGTACCTATAGGTGAATATTGGGACTCTAGCCCCACCCTTCCTGATCACCACAAGGTGGGGATTTCCTCGGCCATGTGCTTCTGCCACGATGTGCTGCCTCACCACAGGGTCCTAAAGCAACAGAGCCCAGCTCGGAATCCTCCAAAACTGGAAGCCAAAACACAGCTTTCCTCTTTATAAACTCTCCAGGTTACCAAATATTTAAAAATATAAGTTCATAAAAAGCTTGATCTTTGAACTTTAAAAAGTAAAATAAATGAATGTCTCAGATAATTTTGTTACAGCAATATAAACCTAATGCATCCGTTAAGTTTCTATTTGTATGTTTGTCACCAGTCTGCCTCTCTCCTGTCACATTCTGTTCTTGCTGCACCTGGGACTTTGTCCATACGCCTTTTCACATGCATCTTTCTATTGTTGTCATTATCTGTATTTATTAACTCATCCTCGAAGTACTCATTAAACACTCAGAATGTCTCAAATAATATCCAAGGTTCTGGGAAGCTTCACAGTCAACAAGCCAGGCTTGCTTCATGTTTACCTAGAGCTATTTACTAGGAAGAAAAAAGATGAATATTCAAAAATAAAAATTTAAAAAGGAAGGTATCATCTCTTATTTGTTGGTATAAAATCCTGGATTTAACATAGCATCTCACACATACAACAGACTCCTCCTCATGAGTTTCTCTTGCCACAGGTCAGTAATCTGCAGCCAACAATAGTCCAAAAATATTAAATTTAAAAAAATTTTAAAAGAAAATGAAAAGTAAAAAAGTATAAATTTTAAAATGTGTGTCATTCTTTTTTCCCACTTTATTGATATGTATATGTGCAAAATTTAAGGTTTACAGTGGAGTTGAGCATTTTGTGCACATAGGTATCTTGTCAAGGTGACAAGGACTTTCCCACTCTCCTTTTGTCCCTTCCCCTACTCTACCCTCCCTCCCTCCTCCCCCACCCTACCGCCCTGTTTCACTTCATTTTTCATTTTAAGTTCCATAAGACTTGTGATCTAAAAAAAAAAGAGAGAGAGAGAGTGTGTCATTCTGAGTTGTGTAATGGAATCTTGTGTCATTGTGCTCCTGCTATATTTCTGGATTGTTACCTATTCTGTGGGATAGCAGATAACCCTTCTGGGTCTTAGAAATATACCCCCTGTAGATAAGGGGGATTCCTATATTAATTTACAACCCCATTGCATCCTTCTGCCCTTCACATAGGAAACATCCAGTGAATATTTGCTGAAAAGTCAACAGATTGTTAAGAAATAGTATAAAAGTTAGCCCCAAATTATTGCTTAAAATACAAACATAACTTTCATCTTACATTTGCCTGCAGCAGAACACAGTCCCTGCTGGATCCTACTAACTCAGTGAGGCTGTTCTATCTGCAAAATTGAATAACAACTAATAATTCTATTAAGAGCAAATGATCTTTTGTTTACTTGTAAAATACCTAATTATAAGCTGTCATTAGAAAAAAAATTCATTACTGTCTTTGAAAAACCAAACACACCCAAAATAGGACAATTTTCTTCTATTTTAGTAAATACAAAATACACCAATCACTGTGGGTGAAACCCACAGGAGTCCAACCTGTATTCCTTGACTGTAGCTGCTATGGACTACACAGTCGTGATGAACACACATCAGGTACTCTTGGCTCCACTGAAGTTTTAGCTTGTTTACGTGGGGCAGGGAGTCAGGATTGTACTGCTTGATCACCACAATAAAGGATGTTCCTTGGCATGCCTGGGATGGATTTCTGCTGGAAAGAACACTTAAGGACACCTGCCAGTAATATAAATAATAAAAGGCTTCTCTGCAGTGACTTTCTATAATTCTCTTTAGTAACAGGATGAAGAATTCCAGAACTAAAGTAAATCCATTAATAATTATGTTGACATATTTTTTTCAAATAAGTTCAGCTTTCTTCTCCCAAGTTGGCTTTTCTTTAACTATTCTCACCGGTGACAAAAATGATTGATTAGAATTTCACCCTCAACCACCTTATCTTCTTGTCTCTAACCTCTACAGTAGGTGCAAGCAGAAATGAGCCAACAATAGAAAGAGGAAAAAAAATTTAAAAAAGGATTTCAGAAAGATTAATCAGTCCTAGAAAATCTGAAAGTGACTTTTGGCACTATTATAAATCAATCTACAGAATTTCTTTAAACATCAGATGAAAACCATAGAGTATGCTAAAATCACAATTAAAAGGTATATAAACAAAAAATTTAAACAACACTGCAAATGTATTTTGCTGCTTTAAAACAATGAGTAGATTACATTCTTGTTTCAGGTCTCTTTTACACAATGTTGATTACATTAAGGGGAAGTTTCATAATTTCCACATTGTATATCTGGGCTTTTAACCTTTCCCAAAGATCAGATAAAAATTGCCAAACCCAAAAGCATTTTTGGCTCAAGTACACAGCTCGTTCTTTAAACAGGAGTCTTGGTGCATCCCAGCAGAGCAAAGCCTTCTCCGGAGCTTTCGTCTATTGATTAACTGTAGAGGATATTCTGTTTAAAATGAATCTTGATTACTCTTTAAAATAAATGTTTTGTTCTACTTTGGAGTCAAAGGCATAAAGGAAAAATGAGATACAACCACCCCTACCTTAGCCTTTAAATATATGTTACATTACATTTTTGTCCATGATATTTATATAAAAAGCCAGAAGCAGGAAAAAAAAATTTCATTTAGTAATGAACTAGTATGTTTTTTCCTCAGATGAAAATCTAAGACTAAGTGCCAACTGCCACTCCGCTGACAGAGGTCATTTAGTGGCTGCCTAGTACACATTAGAAACTGCCTTGAGGCCTTTGGTTAAATGACGTGTGAGCCACATATGAAAAGAGGCCAGAAAAGCCTTCCTTTTTCTGTGATTCTGGTGTGTAAGAATACACTAAGATTCCTAGATAGAAGGCAGAGGAGCAGACAAGATATTAAACGGATAAGCGTGAAGTGAAAACCTCTTCAGTATTCTCTTACACTCATCGTACTTATTACGATTCTAATTATCAGCCAAGAAATCATAAAGAGACAGGAGGACTGCCATTAGTGCAAGGCTAGCCTGGGTTCCATAGTGAGTTCAGGACGAGCTTGAGCTATAGAGACCCTGTCTCAAAAAAAAAAAAAAAAAAAAGTTAATTCAACCACAGAAAATGGTTAAAGGGGGTGACAGCAGAGCTGAGAAGCCACATAGAGGACGGTGAAGCCAACGTCATTAAGACCAGGAAGATACTGTCTAGGACAGGAGCTAGAAGGAGAGAAATGAAAATGGAGTTACCACGGACTGGAAATGAAGACCAGAGCAGGACCTGTGCACTCTATAATGGAGAAGGTTCTAGAAGGAACTGAGACCACTGAGAAAAGAAAGTCCAATAGGAGTTGTGTTCAGGAGGGAAATGCAACAAGGATGGGGAGGAAAAGGCCAGCTTATTCCAGTACCTGCCCATCTTCTACCAGTGCCTCCTATTGGTCAAGACAACCAGAAAAACAAGGCAAGAGAGTATGGGAAATATGGTTCTTGAAATGCACAATCCTACTGAGGAAGTTTATGAAATAGGTATTAGAGAAAACAAACAGGTATCTGGAAAAAGTGCCTGTGGCTAGTCCTTATTTACTTTTGCAATCTCTGCTTAGGTAAAGCGATCTTCATTGAAATAAGTCTCAAAACCTTGTCTGTCAGAACCTGATGAGACCCTGATAGATACAGAATCTTGATTGTTGGAATCTATGTGTTCTTCCTGGGCTGCAGCAAAAGGATTGGATATATTTTTGGGACAACAAGCTCCTTCATATCTTAGCAATGAGCTTCTCGTGACAAATACATATACCTATCCAGGAATGTTCAAAAAGGATTTTTATAATAACAAGAGCTTACAAAGAATATGCTTCAAAGAAGGAAAGCTTAGCCCATAAAGTACTTGTTCTCAGAGCAGAAGGGCAGGTAGGCCTGAAATAAAATCTACACAAAGCACCACCACCAAAACAATCATTCTAGACACCAGTGATTAAACTTTGGCCACCCTGCTTTGAATCACAACTGGTCCTGACTCCAGATTTTCATGTGACTAATAGTGGCACTTTGCTAAGCCTTCATCTGCCAACCCAAATACATCAGTGTAGTTTTATATTCTCCTTAGTGGAGCATAAAAACGATGAAAGCTAAATTGCCATGCCAGAGACCATTTAGATGTTTTAAAGACACTGACTCTATTAATTTAATAGTATTTTCCAGCCTGAAATTCTGAGATTAAAAAGAAAAAAAGAAGGTATTGAAAGAAAAGATGTTTGGGAACCTTGGTTCTGCATTTCTCCCTGGGCTTCCATGACAAAGCCTAGACACCAACTCTGGAGTCCTCCCGATCAGCGCAAGCCTTAACGGTACACTTATTCCATAATACTGCAACTATTTGTTGCTCCCCTCCTGGGGGGGGGGGGGGGAGGGGGGTTTAGACCAAAACAACTTGTTAAAAGCAATTTAATTTTACAAATTGAACAAATATAAATTGATTAGCACTATAATCTGGTCAAAAGCAAATATCCCTCATCATTATTGCCAACTTTGATAATTTAGCTGCAGAATAGGATTGCTTTAAAACACTTTAGGAATGAAAAAAGTAAGTATTTTTGTCATTTTTTTCTGAAATATTATTCATTTTTTCTTTTTCTTTCTCTTTTTTTCCTAAATCATTTTTACCTAGTTTGTGCCATGTCATGGTGTTTACAATAAATAAAAGTTGAAGAAAACAAAACATCTAACTTAGGAGAGTGGTTGAAAAAATGTTCAGGAGACAAATTGGGATAACTTTAAAATCCAAAATTGCCTGGCTGGAAAACAGTATGTAAGCTATGGTTCCCGTTTTATAGAAAAATAATTACGCCTATTCATCTTTGACTTTAGCTCATAATATGTAATAGGCTACTAGTGAGTATGAATGTAACTCCTGTTCTTTTTTCTTCTGAGTTTACTTTCTATCAATAGACAGCACCCACTCTGTCATTCAGCAGGTACGCATATACTGGCTGCCCAGAGTCTTCCGTTATCAAAGCCTTCAGATTGTTATGTGAATGCACAAGTTCAAACTTTATTCTACTGAGCTAAGAAGCTATTTTTCAAAGTGAGAAATATGTCTCTTTCCCTATTCTCTATGACAGAAATCTGCTTATTTAATTTCCAATTATTTTTGTTCTCTTACCCCTTCTTTCCATATGCTCAGCAGAAGCCTTATACCTAAACCATACGCCAGGACAAAGTTATCCTCTTCATAATAACCGCCTGTTAAATTCTAAAAACGTTACTTAGATGGCATGCTGGAGGTCCTTCCACTCCTGTGTCACGTATGGTTGCTGAAGTCACCGGCAAGCTCATCAATGGTTCTTTCAAAGCCTTGCCACAGGCCTGCCACCAATCCTAACAAAGTGTCTCTGGAATTGTTTCCAGCACACGCTGCAGGAGCTGTAAAATCTAATCTAATATATAATGAACATTAATAGTCTATAATCAGCTTATAATGAGAAATCAGTGAAACAAACAAGCAATCAGCTTGCTTAAATTGTAATTAATACAATTATTAATTCAAGTCTGAATTTAATTGCTTTCGACAAGACCTTTTTTGGAGTTATTTTTAGAAGCAACTTTCTCAGAGTACCATGGTGACAAGCACTTTTTATTTTTTACATGATACAGAGGATCTTACCCATAGCACGGACCCTAAAAAGTGTCAGTCCTGCAAAGAGTGAGCATGCAGTTCTTTTTAAAATGTAGCATCTGACTGAAGCAAAAATAAAAAGGCATTTTAGGTGATAACAGAAAGGTCATATTGTAAAGTAGTTTCATAAAGTGACTTATCCACTGCAATATTACTCAACAGCTATATTGTTGAAGTTCTAAATGGCTAATGCAAATAATAACATCAGTATTCTTACATTTGATTTTTATGACATGCTCACACATACACTATCTTACTTCATCATCCCAACAAAGATCATTGCTTTCAAACAGGTAGTTAGTTGTTTACATATATGTATGTGTGTTAGAATGAGAGCAGTATAGTTTTGGAACACTTAAATGTGTTCCATATATATATATATATATATATATATATATATATATATATATACAGAAAGAGAGAGAGAGAGAGAGAGAGAGAGAGAGAAACTTCTTGCATGCTGTCAGATGAGTGACTATGGCCTAAAGGACAAGGCGGACAAGAATAGGGCCTCAGCAGGAGTGAGCATGTATGCATTTCCAGGGATGAGGGTCAAAAACTTTAATCAGATTCTCAAAAAAGTGACATAAAAAAGGTTAGAAACCACTGTTTTATATAGGTGCTATAATTAACAAATAAATATAGATGGTTCCTTTAGCTCAAGAGCTCCCACCTGAAGGATTGTTGCACTATCTGGTTCCAGAGAATTTTGCTAAAATTGCTATTTTTTTCTTCCCTGTTTCCAGATAATACATAGTGAATATTCTGTGCCTTCTTTTTATTTATTTAGGAGCGTTTATTAGAAACACAAAGAAAGGCATACATGTGTGAAAAAGGAAGTTGCTGTTTCATGGGATATGCAGAGTATTTTTGCTAACACTAAGTAAATTCTCCAACGAGCCATGGACAAACTACATGGGGGTAAACTGTATACTTTAAAAAAAGAGTGGTGGAGGCCTATAATCCCAGCACTCTGGGAGAATGAAGGCAGAAAAATTACAAGTTTGTACCCAGCCTGGATGACTTAGTGATTTAGCAAGATCTGTCTCAAAATTAAAATGAAAAAAATGGGCTAGGGATATAGCTTAGTGCCAGCACCTTGGGTTGGCTCTCCAGTAATACAAAGAAAAAGAAGAAAGAAGTGGTAATGAAACAAAGAAAAAGAAAGAAAAGAAAAAAGAACCAAAACTGAGTATAGATGTTTCCTGACTTACTGTGCATAACTTAAACGTTTTTGCCTTAGAAAGGTGCATGTAGTTAGAAGCTTTATCATTTCACAGGCTAGAGAGATCTATGGTAGGACACTTTCTATGATGCTGACCAGCAGCTACAAGTTGCAACTCCCAGTCAGCTACACAATCACAAAGGTAAAAAGCAATATTCTGCTTGCACTGCGTTTCCAAGCCCTGATGTTCAATAGGTCAGTTGTATTAGTGTATTAAATGCATTGTCAACTTATGATGGGTTTATTAGGACAGAACTCCACTGTACATTAAGAAGCATCTACGTACTCTCTTGAGTCCAGAGGATGTTACTTAAAAGATTCACTTCATTTAGTTGTTAGTTGACCAAAAGTGGCAATCTGAATCTTGAGATATGCTTTTAAATTGCCCATTACAAAGAAACTCGTGAAGAGAATCCATCGGGAGCAAAACTAAGAGAACCATCTAATAGTCACCAACATAACACAACACTCAGTCCAAGCACCGGGATAATTGGAGATTGTGATTTCTTTTGGTACGAAATCACATAGAAGGGATTTATTTTCATTAAGTTCATTTTCCAAGTGCTGTTCACAAGAACATGCATTGGTTTCCTGTGTGTCAACAGCCAAGGCCTGATTTGTGCTTCTGTTCTGATTTTTCTCATCATAATATTCCTCCAAATACTCTGCTTTATGATCATAGGTGCAATCAATCTTCATATAGACATTTATGTCAAAATAGATGCCACCAGCTAGAAAATGCTAAATTAATCCCATTACTTTCTTTTGTTGGAGAGAAATACCTGTTGTTGACCAAATAGCAGAGTAACTGGCAGCTCGCTGACTGAGTTAATATATTCTAGACTGACATTCCCAAGCAGTTGGAGAGTTCATTAAAACGTTAATTCCTGGGCTATCCTAGAAACACAAATAGTAAGCCAGAAAATATAAAAATAAAAATGAATGTTCCTTTTCACCTCACATCTCTATAATGTATAACTTTTATTACCAAGCTACTAGAATTACAATGAACATTGATCATCCTTAATACCAACAAAAATGAGATCAAATAATAGCAGGAACAAAAGTAAGAGAAATAAACAGAAACCAGAACCACAAGTATAGCAAGTAAAGACCCTGTGAATGGTGGTTCAGGAGAGATTCTACACCAAGGAAACTGATTTAGAAATTAATAGCTGAATGTTTGTGTCCTTAAAGTAAGCAGACCCTACCAGTTGGCCTGGTTGGCCTGGTTCTGCCCTTGGGTGTAGGATTCCTTTGTGGTAAATCATCTGCATCCCAAGCCCTAATTAAAAAACAAAACAGGATAAAGGGACTGCAGCAGCCCAGCTCTAAGATTCAAATGCATTCCTGGGCACTCATGGTTTTCCTACTCATGGTTTCTCCCCATACTCCCACAAGCTCTGTTCTGCCCTGGCACCTCCTGCTCACATCTTACAAGCTCCAGTTGTTCCCCTCCATCATTTCCTAGAGAGCAAATCCTTCCATCGAAGGCCAGGAGCCAATTCCAGATCTGACAGGCGTTGGCCTTGGAGAGATCTCAAGCATGGGTCCTGAGTGTCCAGCACAGACCTAACAGCTTGTGCTGTTTTCAGAAAGAGCTCATTTGGGGAACTTCCAAGACTATAAAGCTTAATGCCCTGTGACTAGGTGCAGGCCACTTTCTTGGAACTGTGGGGTGGCCCTGTGGAGCAAACCAGTCACCCAAGAAAAACAAGGAGAGGCCCTGTGTTCCCAGACGTGATTCTGGTCTCCTCACAATGAGGGAGCAGGCTGGTGATGGGAAATCTAATTAACTGACATCTCCTCAGCAGCCACTAATGTGCTTCCTCCCTGGACAGGCCATGTGTTCTGTGGTAGGAAAGCAAGATGACATGCTGTGAAGTTGGAGGACAGCTCTAACTCTTATGAGGTCAAAAACAGGGTGTCCTTTCATTAAATTGATTCACCAGCTACTGATTGAGTGCTTTCCACAAGCCACTCAATTCCAGAGCTTAGAAACACTGATGAACAGAAAGGAAAATTTCCTGCTCCTGAGTTGGTAGCATTGTAGAAGACAATCAACTTCATACTTAGGTAAATTATATGTGTTAAGAAATTCTAAGAACTATAAAACAGTTCAAAGTAGAACAGTGACAATCAAGAACTCCATAAATGACAGAGTCGGTGCTACCAAAGTTGAGGTAGGTATTAAGATCAAGTGAGAATGGGAGACTGGTGACTTAGGATATAAAGAATTAGCCAAGCAGCTATTTAAAATCCTTGGAAAGATTATAGCCATCAGAAGGACTGGCTGGAGCAAAGGGCTTAAGATAAAACAGGAAGTAGAAAGTCAACAGACAGGAGATCAGGGGCAGCAGAGGAGTGGACAAGTATATAACCAAGAAAAGAGGACAGGACAGAGGGGGATGCAGAGACCGTCCCTGGGACTAAGGACTGCCTCTCGTTCTTTGTTTCCTCTTCAGACAGGGGAGTGTTCAGTGTAACACACAATGAGATTCCCATAAAGGTCCATAGTTCTTCCAACTCTTTGTTTCAGATAGAATAACTAATAAGTCCATAATTAGGACTTGAAAATGAGACCTACACTGAATGCAAACATTTTTAAATAAGATTTTTCCCCATTTTATTGATATGTATAAATGCAAAATTTAAGGTTTACATTGGTTTTGGGCATTTTGTGCACATACATATCTAGTCAAGGTAACATGACCTTCCCACTTTCCTTTCGATCTACCCCCTACCCACTCCCACAACCCAACCCCCGCCCCCGTTTCCTTCATTTTTCACTTTAAGTTCTGTGATATAATTGTGATCTGGGATCTGGGTTTCTCATATCAAAGAAACCATTCGATATTTCACCTTCTGCTTCTGACTCACTTCACTAAGCATGATGGTTTCCAGTTTCCTCCATTTGCTTACAAAAGTCTCCAAGCTGTCAGACTTTATAGATGCATAGTATTCTATCATGTATAAATACCAGTTTGTGTATTCATTGGTCTGTTGATGGGTATTTTGGTGACTTCCATATTTTAGCTATTGTTAGTTGTGCTGCAATGAACATGGGTATACACGTATCTCTGTTATATGGTGTCTTTAACTCTTTGGAGGAAATTCCCAGAAGACGTATCCCTGAATCAAAGGAGATATTTATTTCCAATCTTTTGAGAGACTTCCATACTGCTTTCCAGAGTGGTTGTACCAATTTGCATTCCCACCAGCAGTGCAGGAGAATTCCTTTCTCCCCTCAGCCTCTCCAGCACTGATTGCTATTTGAGTTGTTGATGTAGACCAATCTCTCTAGAGTTAGATGGTATTAAGGATCCTATTGAAAAATGGGCAAAAGAAATGAAGAGACAATCCACTCAGGAAGGAGTTCAAATGACCAATAAATACATGAAAAGATGTTCAACATCCCTAGCCATAAGGGAAATGCAAATGAAAGCATCACTAAGATACTATTTAAATAAGATTTGGAAAAGTTTTTTTTTTTTCAACACATTTGTGCTTTTTCATTATTCCTTATCCCCACTTACCCCACCTACATCAAACGATCAAAGTTCAAGGCCACATCAATCCCCTGGCAATGGATGAAGAATGCACAACCTTGAGATAAAAGGTCAGGAAGGAAGTACAGGATGGAGGAACATTTGTTCACAAGTCATTTCCCCTCCTCCCTCATCATCCCACATCCTATCACCCCCATGCTCACCTAGGCCTTGAGCTGTGGGCAGAGATCTTAGCCTGCTGAGCACAGCTAAGAGCTAAGAGCTCTCCCCTTTCTTTCTTTGTTTCTTTCTTTCCTTTCTTCCTTCCTTCTTTCCTTCCTTCCTTCCTTTTTCTTTTTCTAAGACAAATCTCACTCTATTGTCCAGGCTAGTCCTGAACTTACTCGTAATACAGGGTGGCCCTGAATTCACAGCAATTCTCCTGTCTCGGCCTCCAGAGTGCTTGGGTTACAGGCATGCACCACTACACACTGTTTTGTGGTGCTGGGAAATCTAACTCAGAGTCTTGCACTTGCTAGGGAAGCACTTTAACTGCTGGGCTAAGCCCCCAGTCCCTCGCCACTTACTTTTTTGAGAAGAAAGAAAGACATGAAGTAGCAGGTTCTTGGAAACAAAGAGGGGAATCAGAGGGCTGAAGAGGAGACCTCCCCAGGAGAGGACCTTACAGATCTTTTGGGAGAAGGGAATCTAGTTACAGTCTTGTCCTTTCCACCTTTATGAGCCGAGCCATAAAAAGAAACCAAAGGGAAGCAGTGTCCTCTTCATACCTTCAAAAAAGTACAGGTGCTTGGATGGGAGCCCACTGCAGCCCAACTTCCAAAGGCACACACCTCCCTCCTTTCCACAGAGGCTCCTTAGCCAGGGAGGAGCCCAGTGTGCAGAAGTCATAGGAATCACTGTCTGAAGAACACAGGGTACGGTTTCCTCTACAGCCTTGATTTGAGGTCAAATAAACCCCAACTATAGTTTGGGTCAGGAAGGGGCCAAAGAAGGGCAGGAAGGAGCAGGAGCCTTCTTGGCCATCACAGTCGCTGTATGTAGATGGATTCCCAGAAGGCTGCCTCTTCTGTCAGCCAGCAGTGCTGTTCCTCATCCTCTTCAAAGACCCAACTGCCTTGGTCCCCTCTGTCCTAAAGCAGGTCACAATTAAGAGCATGAGTCTCCCTCCTGGGAATTCCTAAGCCTTTGACTGTGTTTTTTTCTTTCGGCTCTTTTTTACTTTCTTCCTTTCTTTGGCTTCATATACTCTAGTTTCATTTTTTGATGGACACATAATAATTACACATATGTATGGAGAACAATGTGATAATTCAATGCATGTGTACGAACTGTAATGATCAAATCATGGTAATTAGCATTGCGATCTCCTTAAACATGTATCTTTTTGTGAATTTGAAGTCTACAAATTTCTCTCTTCTATGTTTTTTTAATGAAATGTATAAGTTGTTGAAAACTACAGCCATCCTACCATGCTGTAAATATCTAGAGCTCCTTTCTGCCTGCCTGCCTGTCATTTGACACCTGTTTTCTGAGGTCTCTTTGCTCCTCTGACCTTAGCCAGCCTCTGGTAATCACCATTCTCTTCTCTATTTCCATGAAATCAAATTTTCAGCTTCCACATGTGAGTAAGAAGGTGAGGACATCATCTTCCTTCCTGCCATATTTTACTTAAGGCAATGTCCTCCAATCCCACCCTGGAAACAGCAGACTGTCACTTTTCCTGATACCAGAATACTGTTCCCATAAGTGTGTACCTCAGTTTCTTTATCCATGTATCCTTCAGAGCGCTCCTCCATTCATGCCATGCGTTGGCCAGTGTGAACAGTGCATGGTAAACGCGACACTGCTGCTGCCTCTCTGGTATTATCGTAGTACCCCTTATGCAGCTGGTAAACATGAGGAGATTAGGGAGAATTAGAGAGTAACTCTGATTTCAACACATTTTTAAAAGTTGAGAAAGGACAACATGGACACAGGAGTCCTGCCCGGGCTTTGTGCCAGTGCTGTGAGGTGACGGCTCTGTGTTGGCACCATCCGTTTTTATTCTTCTACGTTGCTTTTCCAGGATCCAACAACAGTGGCCTGAGAAACACTTCGCCACAGGGAGCTGGGCTGGGAACAGGAGAGGAATAGGAGAGTTGGGCTGTGCGGTCCCTTACTACCTGCCAGAATCCACGCCCTGACCTCACCAGTGCCTCACCTAGTGGCTACCAGTGGCCACTGGACCCTCACAGCCCTCTGCTTGCTTCCATGTTACCCTGCTGTCCCTGCGGCACCCAGCCCAGCAGGAAGAAAAGGCTCTCTTCCTCTTGTTCTTGGGCAAAGTCTTCTCCAAGGTCAAGTTCTCTTGCTTTCCTACTCAGTCATCTTGCCTTAACCTTGACAGCAAAAAGAAATAAGAAAGAAAAAGAAAGAAAAGGCAAATGTACTCCAGTACTGTAACCATATTACGTTCCATTCAGTGGGTGAGGTTAGGGTGAGGGGAGAGGCTGCTACCAGAAAATGAACTGGCTATCAGCACTTTTTGGCACACGCACTCTGACCTCTCCTACAGTGCTGCTGGTGGCTGGAGTCAGGAACACTTACTCAAGGTTGTGTGACGTGCCTATGCCGATGACCTGTAAAGTTTCTTCATCCCAGTAGCGTTCAGTGCCCCTAGTCAGCACCCACACACTCACCTGCATGAGCACTGCGGGAATCCATGCCACACAAACTCTACAGCACAGTGGTCCCCAATCATTTTGACACCAAAAACTAGTTTAGTTGAAGATCATTCTCCACCAAGGACTGGGCTGAGCGAAGCACTTGTTATGTAGTAGGATGTTGGAAGACAGCTCTGAAATGGCAAACAGCAGGCTGTGTGTGTGTGTGTGTGTGTGTGTGTGTGTGTGTGTGTGTGACAGAGAGACAGAAAGAGAGACAGAGAGAGAGAGAGACAGAGAGAGGTTCTACCTCCTTTCAACCAGCAGTGGCCTTGTGACCAAAGAGGAAAGCACTGACTGGAGGCCGAGCTATGATTCCTCTAACCCCCTCAACACCTGCTGGCTGTTCATCTGAGACCTGGTCCTTTCAAGGCCACAGGACTGTACCATCCTTGGCCCAGAAGTTGGAGACCCCTCCTTGAGAGAACCTCTAGGAAAATCCAGGTGTAAGAGAATCATCACCCACTCAGCCCTACTCATATTTTGTCACTACTCAAAGCTTAGCCAAACTTGCAACCTCTGAAATTTTTTATTTTTAAGTGCAGACTAAACCACAATTCACTAGCTGTGTGATGTGGCTGAACGTCAGGAAATTAAGAGAGGCTGTGGGAAGGCAGGAAAGGAGACACATAGGAAGCAGGGCTGGCCAAGATGGCATCTACTAAGGCAGGCAGCAGGTCTGGCCTGGCCAGGGATGCAGTGAACATTTGGTGAAAGCTGGATTCTGGGCTCACTTTGAGATCTGTGATCTCACAGAGACCTGCTTTAGGCTCCTGAAGTTGCACTCCTGCCAAAGCTGAGATCCGCTCTGGAAAAGACCACTGGCACTTGCTGAGGCAAAAGCTAAGCCTTTGGAAGTTCCCAACTCTACTTATAAGATGTATTATCAGGGTTGTTAAAGGTAGGCCCCAGATTCACAGCCTCCAAATAAGTGGCCCCACTCAGACTGACTTTAGCCCCACAAACCACCAAAGATGGAGAGTTAAGACCCTCAGCCCAGGGTACTGGCTTCCACTGATGCATTCTGGCCACCCACACACTCAGGAGCTATATGGATTGTTCCCCTGGTACCCTTAGTCGTTCACAGAAACATGATGTTGTGCTATGTACCACAATATTCCAGAATAAATTGGCTCCATATCACACTTTTGGCGGCATTTAACAGACTTGTAAAATTATATTGGCAAGTGCTGCTGGCCTTGTGATTATTTTTTTACACCCAGTGTTTGGGCTACAGTTAAGAATGTTTATCACTTATTTAAAGTTCATGCTATTAATTAATAAACGCCTGCTTTAATCCTGCCTGTCATCTATTTCCAGACAAAGAGTTTCTTTTATTTTCAAACCGAAAAAAAAAATCTCAGATAAATAGAAAAAAATGTACTGCCTGTGAACTTGGGCATGTTAATGATCACCCACACCACCTTCCACCAATCTCACATTATCTTTGTCTCTGTGCTCCTCCAGCAAGTGGCAGGCAGATTTCTAGCACACGACTCCATTCTCCTTTTCCCAGGGACCTCCTTCTTCTGAACCAGCCAATCACTCCGGGAACTGGAGTCCACAGTGTTTCCCAAGGCAGATGTGGGTGCTGGGTACTCTGACCGTCTTGATCCCTTTTAAGCCACAAGACCATGTTGAACTCCAACAGTCATCAGTTGTGTCTCACTGTGCCCCACTGTTCTGTGCCTAGCCCAGCATCAGCTGAAAGCTCTAGGCCAGGGGCAGGAGGGATTTATACACATACCAGTGCCAAGATGGATCCAAACTTCTGAGTCTTGACCCCATGGCAATTTTTACTCATTTCAGTTCTAAATCTACAGCCATGTAGATCTTCAGAGGAAAAGGACTAACCTCTAGACAAACAGTAAAGATTCACTGTCTCTCCTGCTATGAAGGCTAACATGCGCTATCTAACGCATTCGGCCGAAGAGTACTTATCTCTTCAAATGGAATATTTTAGGCAGAAGGAAGAAAAGACGATCTGTGCCCCACATTGTTTTCATATAATCAGCATGTCCTTGAGTTTATAGTACAGTCCTTTTCCGAGGTTACCAAGAATATGAACTTGGGCAGTGGTTAGGTCAATAGGTCTTCAGGGTGACTGAAAGCTACCATAAAAATGTACTGACATTTTCGCCTTTCCACCTAAAGAGCACACTCCTAATGGGCCCTGTCCACCTTGGCCCTCTCAGAACCTTCTTAGGCCATCATGGAGCTGCAGTACACAGGCCTCTGGGGGCAGAGTAGGGCTGTGAATCCTAAATCTTATTGGTATGAAAAGGCAATTCAGGAGGTGGTCACAAGGTTATGGGGCCATTACCTTTAAAAAGGGGCAATCAGCACACTAATCATCGGTAAACGTGTTTGCTGTGATGCCCAGGGTCACTAACAAAGGCAGGAAGTGGCAGTGTTTGCTCAGATATGGTCCCCTGAACAACTTGAGAGTAAATTAGCAAAACTTTTAGAAATCTATTCTCAGCACATGACAACAAATAAATTTTATATTCCAAGTTTTCACGGAAAGATTACCTATAATAGTAAAAGAAAAGTCTGTGTCATAAATGGTAAGAACAATAACTGAAATACGAATATCCAGAGTAGATAAGGACTTGAATAAATTGAACACACAAATAACCTAATTAAAATATTGGCTAAATAAGAAAATAGACTCTTCAAATGGCCAACAAGTATATATAAAAAAAGTTCAGGCTTGTTAATCATCAAAGAAAATGCAAATTAAAACCAAACAGATATCATCTCAGGCCAGTTAGAACAGCTGTCATTAAGAAGACAATATGTAAGGAATACTGGCAAGGACACAGAGAAAGCTGAATGCAGAGGGGTTGGTAGGAACATAAATTACTGCAGCCATTATTGACAAGAGTATGGAGAGTCCTCAAGACACTGAAAATGGAACTACCACGTGACCCAGCTCTTTCTCAAGTTTGGGTTTTTACCGAAAGATGATGAAATCATTATAAATCAAAGCTACTTGCATGCCCACACTCTTTGCAGCCCTACTGACAATAGCTAAAATATGGAATCAATTTAGATGCCCACCAGTGAAAAACCTGATAAAATGTAGTATATATGTACAATGGAATATTATTCAGTTATTTAAAAAAATGAGATCCTCTCATTAGCAGTCACGTGGTGGAGGAGAGGTCATTATGTTAAGAGAAATAAACCGGATACAGAAAAACAAATGCCCCATGTTCTTACTTACTTGTGGAAAAGAACAAGCCTCATAGAAAAAAGAAATGGTATAGTGGTCACTGGTGACTGCCAAGAAGAGAGAAGCTCGGGGACGTAAAGCAGTTCAGGAAATGGACCAAACACAGAAAGAATTTAGATTTGGTTTTTCTGTAGCACAGGGGCAACTCCTGATTCAAGCAATGTTTGGCTTACTTCAAAAGCACTAAAAGAGGGTCAAAAGTGGGGAGGGAAAGGGATCGTAATTTTGACACAATGTGTATGGGCACAAAATACTCAAGTTCAATGTAAATATGTATCACACACACACACACACACACACACACACACACACACACGTAATGGGAAAGAACACTAAAAGAATATGAAATTCCCAACACATGAAAGTGATTAATGTTTGAAAAGACAAAAAATTTTTATTCTCTGAATTGATTATTATACATGTATGGAATTATTATAATGTGCCTATAAATGTAGAAATAAGTCTCAATAAAAAATTTAAGTCAGAACATTGCACAGCCTTTATAAAGAATGTTAAACCAAAAAGATAAAGAATGTAAGAAAGTAATTACGATTAAGTAAAAAGCAGATAAAATCATATATACAATATAACTAGGACTATAAAAACAGTTCTTAACTTGATGTACAAGAATTGTGTATCATTTTCATTTTCTTTTGTGTTTTCTGACTTTTCTGGAATATTGTATAATCAGAAAAACTTAAGGAGAAAGCTACAAGTTTTACATGGATAAGATTATTACATAAGATATATTAAATTTTACTCAAAATAGTTACCTCCCCTATTGCATAAAAAAATTATTCCATTTCTATGTACACTCACTAAGTGAATAACATTTATGAGGTATCTACAATTTTCCATGTAATTTATTGGTCCATGTGACAAGTAGTTATTGAACAAAGATCAATAGGTAGAGAAAATAATAAGAAAGACTCCCTGACGTCCTGGAGCTAAGGAACTGCTAAGAATTGGTGATACTGAAGTACAAGTGGAAACTGTCTCCTCAAGCCACTCTACAATGCAGAAAAAAAGACAGACAAGTTAAAATAAAAAACAAAGTAGAAGTGTTAACACTCTGCTGGAGGCACAAGGGAGCAGCTTGAGAAGATCAACCCAGCAAGAAGCTTGGAAGAGATAGACACAGGGGCCGCTGCTCAGGAGACTGGTCCTCAGCCAAAGTGGGTCCGTTCCTCCAGTCTCTCCTGGGACTTGTCTAAGTTCTCTATTTCCTAATTCCCTCAACTCGTTTAAAATAAGCAACTTTTTAAAAGATCCATTTTGAATTGGAAAAAAAATTCTGAGCTCTTCAAGTTCATACGCACCCCACAGATGAGCAGAGGGGTCTGCAACCTCATTTGTTAGGAAAACTGAGGAAGTGAAGCTCATCAACAGCTACGCCAAAAAGCTTGGATTCAAGAAATGGAAGACTCCACCTTCTAAATGCCTTTCAGATGTCTTAAGTGACACACAAATACAATCTGACACCTGCAGCATCACAAGTGTAATGTACTGTGTCACATTTACACAAAAGAATCGCCTGGGGATGAGATCCCAGCAAGCCTAGTACACGGATTCATGTACAGTCAGTGAGAACCAGTGACAGTCACCTGCCCTTGTCTGCTTGTACAAACTGATGTCTGGGGAAACAGATCTTGTTTGGTGGTTGCTTCATTCTTACTATAATCTAGTGACTGGAAACAACAACAACAACAAAACCCAGAAATATGGAGAAGAGCAGGAAATGGAAGATCTGGGTGTAAGACTGACAAATATGGGTACAAAGACAGGCCAAAGTGTGTTATTTGTAAAAAATGTCACCTCTCCATTTGCATATGCTGTGGAGCAGGGGATGCGAAGGGCATGCAGAGGGGATGCAAGTGCCACCCTTCATCTCCTGGAAGACTCAATCTTTTGCTCATAAAAACTCTACATCTGACTCTAGACCTTTGAACATCCAAGAATTTCAATGTCACATTTAAAGCTTAATTATGAAAAATCTATCTCCAGCTTTAAACATGTTCTCCCCAACTTAATTTTGACTTTTTATACATTCACTTAATGTATACAATTTTCTTTATTCCTGATTTCTTAATTTTATGTTACCATTTTTATCTTGCATGATGGCATTAGTGGTTAGCCAATGAAAATCCTATTTGGCAGAAAGCTGAATATTTAAAATCACATGAGGGACTGCGGTACAGCTCAGTGATGGGAGCACTTACCTAAGAAGCATGAAGCCCTGGGTTCAGTACCCTAGCACCACATTACAGCTGGGTTTGGTGGTATAATCCTAGCAGTCTACTCAGGAGGCTGAGGCAGGAGTTGCTAGGAGTTCAAGGCCAGCCTGGGCTACTTAGTAAGTTCAGGAACAGCCTGAACTATAGAGCAAAACCTTATTTTAAAAAAATTAATTAATTATTTTAAAAATAAAGAAATATATGAAATGTGATTGTCCACAACAGCTCTGGGAAATAGCTAGGTTATGCTGCTTCTGTCCAAGTCCCAACTAGAATGCTCTTTGTTACCCGAGTAGATGTGAGTTGAAAAAGGGTGGAGCTTACCAGAAAGAAGCAAATCACAGCCTAGAATTCCTGACATCAGTATTAATGGAGGAGAACTTGCTTTTTCCTATATCAATAAATCAGTCAGGTCAACTGATACCATGATCTTCTCATAAGACATTAGCTGTCTAGCTAACTGACAAACAAATGCTCCAACGCAAACTGTCAAATGTGTAGGAAGTAGCGCTTATACATGAGGGAAGGACCAGGAACACAGACAAAAGGACCAGCTGCTGGAAGAAAAAGAGAATGAGGCAGGAGAGAACTGAGCAGTTTTAAATGAAAAATTAAATTAATTTAAAAATCTAATTTGAAGCAAAATAGAGCAGCAGATGGGGAGGGAGTTGAAACTCCTCCTTGGATTGTGTCCTATAAACTTTCCTGTACTTTCATTCAGCCTCAACATCATCCCACTTATATCAAGCAGCAAAACTGGATTAATTAAGAAATAAAGCACTCCAGACAGTTCATTTCTAGGGATTGTTTGTACAGAGCATGTCGGAGAGCAAGAAAACACCTGCAATTGTAATTTCTCCAGAAAGAAAGACCGCCAGTGCATCCTATGTCAGACTTTAAGCATACTTTCCTATGAGGCTGCCCTAATGGTCTTTATGCCCCAGAATCAAATATTAAAATATATATTTATTTTTGCAGCTCGTTTGTGCTTACACCAGCTCCTCACTGTTAAGCACCAGCTGTGAGTCAGGAGATGCGCCTCCTTCTCTGCCAGGCAGGTGATGCTAGGTATGCTGCCGGCTCAGCTTAGATGGCAAGGCCCAAGCTCAAGCAGCAGGCCAGATCGGCTCCGCAAGACTTCCGCATAGTTTCATCAGCACGACAGTTTATATCACTAACAGAGAGAACAAAACTGCTTCCTTTGTGCTGTCACAGAACAAGCGTAAAAACAGCAGCCACCAGGAGTCCTGCTATGTATCTCATGCTTTTCAGGAAGTGAATTCCCACTCCCTGGAAATGTACAAATAGCAAATTAGGATACCATATTCCCTGTCCTTGGTCCTGCTGGTTTGTCGCAGCTAGCCACAGACCCGACGTATGACAGAACACCTTGCAATTTAACCATGGACGTTGTCTTGTCCACTGTAGCTTGTATATAACTATTTATCATGCGGCGGGTTTTTCTTTAGTAATCTCTGCTCAAGGTACATAAATTTCAACAATCTAATGAAGAGCATGATTGAAACTTCCTTTTATTTATATTCCTCTCTGTGCATTTGTAAGTATCCCAAGGAAAAACAAGTTCTAATAACCAAGTAGGAACAATGGACCAGGAATTTTCCTATGTTAGAAAAGGTGAGAAATCTCACTGGCCACCGTCTACAGCAATGATTCCGAGTATCTCCTGCGTGCTCACCAGTTGCTATGCACTGGATTCCACGCTTCCAGGCTGGGTTAGCTTGCCAGAGCTACCATAAAGCACCACCAGCTGAGTGGCTTAAATAACAAAAATGTGCTGTCCCACAGTTCTGGAGGTTAGACGTCCACTGTCAGAGTGTTAATATGGTTGGTTCCTTCCCGAGTCTGTGAGGAAGAACCTGCTCTGTACCTCTCTTGCAGAGGATACTAGCTCTCTAGCAATCTCAGATGTTCCTGGCTCAAACAGGCATCTGTCTCTGTTTCACATGAAGTTCTTCTTGTGTGAATGTCTCTCTGTCCAAACCTCCCCTTTTTATTAAGGACATGAGTTGTATTGGATTAGACCCCTCCCCAGTGGCCACATGTCAAACTGATTAGCAGTAAAGATCCTATTTCCAAATAAGGTCATTCACAGGTTCTGCAGGCTGTAAGAAGGACATGAGTAAATTCCTAGACACTGTAATCTCGGTCACTGGTCACACCAACATCATGAGCTAGGGACTACAGCCATCATCATTACAAGCTGAGACACTGAGCAGGAAAAGCATTCTTTACTTTTTCTTATTTTCACCTGGTATTTCCAAAGGTACATGAGGGATTTTTTCTGACCTTTCAGTTGCTCAGCCTTCCAAGGTGATCATACACACTACCCACCGGAAAACCAGCTACACAATGCTGTGCACCTATTTTGCTTAATGTATTATCTCATTTAATGCCCCAAACATTAGAATTTGCTAGTCTTTGTCCAGATTCACAGGTATGCAAATTGTGGGTCAAAAAGTAGAGAACTTTATCCAAGGTCACAAGACAAGGAAAGTGCTGTAGTTGAGATCCAGTGTTCCCCAAAAGTCTCACTTTCAGAAGCAGGGCCTGATAGGAGGAAGGTCAAAAAGGGCATGACCTAGCAGGGTGTGCACTTGTCCCTGGCTCTTCCCTTCTCTCCCTGCTTCCTGGCTGCCATGGGTTGAGCAGCCTTCCTCCACAGTGCCCCTCCACCGTGCCATCTGCCTTGGAGCCACCCCCCCACACACACACAGACTGAAGCTATGAGCCAACAGGAGCCTCTCCTCCATTAAATTGTAGGTGTTGGGTATTTTTGTTAGTTACAGGAAAGTAACTAACACATACAAGTTGAGGCCAGCTTTATGTTGCCCCAGTTACTGCCTGTGACTGCTGGCTCTTGGAGATGAGTTTTCCTTTCATGCGTTATGCTGCCTTGCATAGAGAACTGAGTACTGTCACTCTATGCAGTCCCATTAAGAAACTAAGAAGTTCAACCGACTTTCCAGTGCTCTGTTTTTAAAATCATACCAAAAATAAAAAATTTCTCCATCCCAAAGAATTTTAATCATCCCAGGAAAGGTATAGGACAATATCAAATATATGTACGATTACCCAGCAACCTTGCCCAGGCTATGTAATTGAAAGATGACTAAACAGCCAGGTGTCTGGGGATTTTTCTAGATATTGGAGGTTTTTGTTTATGCCTCTGATTTGCCCAAGTATATATGCAGAGGAAAGGGGCTTCTCTTTAGTTGACGTTAATGATGAACCAAAACAAAAGGAAAAATCATTTCGCTTTGCTTAGGTAAGACATTTGCAGTTTTCAAATCTCTCTATGTCTATTTTTGTGTTTATAACAACTGGCAGATGGTTTAGGACAGAAATGTGCATGTGTTGAGTACAAAGAGGAAGACAGCAGGACAGTGGGCCGGGCGCTGAAGAGGAAGAGTCATGTTGAACAACTGGTAGGCACAAATGGCCATTGATTAGAAAGAAACTTTGGCAAAATAATATTGAGATTTTCTGGGGATTGTTGACAATTACCAGTTTTCAGTTTTCCGACATTCACGAAAACAGAAAAATAACAGATCCTGATTGCCTGGGGTCTTTCAATTTGCCCACTCCGGAGAGCATCGGTAGCTTTAGAGTGCCACCAAGCGGTCACTTCTTAATCTGTTCTGAGATAACTGCTGGAGCCCAGCCCGGAGTCATAGCTCTGAATGATTCAGACATCATCGAGTTGGTTGGCTTGGGAAAACGTCTCTCTAGCTAGTCAGACATGTGATGTAGGCAGCAGCAATATGTGTGCCAGGAAGGAAGCAGGGAAGAACGGGCTGAGGCGCGACCTGGAGGCCAATCAGGTGGGCGCGGCAGGACTTGACCTGGAGTCAGGATGTGGCGGAGAGAACCTTTAGCAGTGAGCACTGAGGTGGCACTCGGGGCTGGGTTCCCAAGTAAGACTTGCATCCTTGAGTAGGAGGAAATGTCAAGAGCCAGGCTGGGCCCTGAGCTTCTGGGGGAGGTGGGAAAGGGAGATAAAGCAGAACCGGAGCTGACACCCTTTGAATTCCCACTTAGTCATGGCCTCTTAAGAGAGACAAGCACTCCCTGAGGGAGAACACCAAGTCCTCAGGCTCAGGATAGGGTTCCTGCCAACACTACTCTGCCCCCTTTTCCCAGCACAGAAAGGAATCTTGTTCACTTGAATAACTGAGGTCTAGAGTCGTCCCTGAGGGCCAAGAGATGGGGTGGGGAGAATGAGCAGGGACACCATGAGCTTACCAGTGAAGGAGTCAGCACTGTCATTTGGGCCCTAGCAGCAATCTGAAACAGGGAACCTGACACAGGTGAGGGGAGAGGTTTTGTGTTTGTTTGTTTGTTTGTTTGTTTGTTGAGACAGGGTTTCCTTCTGTGGCCAGGATGGTCCTGCACTTACTATGTAGCCACCATGTAGCCCAGGATGGCCTCAAACACATAATGATCCTCCTGTCTCAGTCTCCTTAGCGCTCAGATTACAGGCATGCACCACTACACCTAGCTAAATCTCCAGGTGTGCCCTGACTGGAGGCTGCTGGCCTAGGGAAGCTGCCAGAGAGACACTGAGAAGCCAGGCATCCTATATAACTAATTAAGGGTGGAAGTATAACTGGGCTTCCTGCAGTTAGACCAAAAAGTCAGGGACAGTGTCGGTTACTATTCAAGTCCTTGCCAGTTACAGTTGATTGTTAGGAAAGTTTTTGTTTATCGTTGATTGTCACTAGAGCTATCCCCATGGCTTCCTGTGAGCATGACTTCTCTGCAGCTGGCTTCCTGTATTGTTTGTCGCAGATAAAGAGGTTGGTTTCCTAGAGATTCCCTGGTACAGATTGTGGGTCAGAGTTCCATCTTTATATTTGATCTCGCCCATTCATATATTCAGTCTGTTAGCTCTGAGGGGGCAGAAAGCCAAGATGAGCCTAGGAGTAAGTAGTTGGTTCTGGGAGCTTCATCTGAAGCCGAAGGAACCACCAGGAGGTGGGAGTGGCAACACACCTGACCCCGCCCTCTGACCTGCTTGGAATCATATCTTCAAGGGGAAGGACTAGTTGGAAGCTCAGTGGTCAGCACTGATGTATCACACAGTTCAGACTAATAGCTAAGACAACCCAGGCCACCCCTTCCTGGACTCAAGGATGTGACTGCAACCCCTCGAATATCTGCTGCCTCACTCAGAGATAAGCAGCGTGGGAGGAACTTAAGCTTCAGAGGAGGAGGAAGTGGTTTTGGTGATGGTGACAGAGTTGCCGGGACGGTCATTTTGTGAGACACGGAACAGTTTGCCACCCTGCCCAGTGGGACATGGTGGTGCCTCTAATTAGGGTCTGGGGCCCTGGGTTCCTTCTATTTAGATTTGATCTTCTCAAAATGGCAGCGATGTGATTTGAGAAGTGTAGTAGGCACACTGCCCAGGCACAGCTGGGGATATCTCTGGACGGAACCCAGGTGCAGGCACTCTTGTTTAATTCAAATACAGCAGAGCTCCAAGCTGCGCGACAGGGAGCTCTAGGCTTTTCCTTTCCTGCTGGTAATTTTAACTCCACTCCTAACTTTCACAGCATCCCTCAGTAGGGAAAAGTTTCACGTGGACCCATACAACTCCCACACTCCACTGATATTCTTCCCCTACTTACCACTATAGGTGGCGGTGGCATGAAAACTCTAACAGTATCTGGAAATGGGAAGAACACACAAGCAGTCATCAGGAAAGGAATCTGGGAGTAGATAGATGTACATTTCATTTCTTTAGTTCCTGAAAATCTTGTTTGGTGTGGAAACTTGGGGCTCACTGAGAGCCAGTGTGAAGCGATGCAATGTTCCTCAAATTTTAGTCATAAGTTTAGTCATACCTAAATTCAGCTAACAAGTTTTAATATTTTCCTTCAAACTTACTTGTTTTTATTATGTTTATCTTAAAAGAGAACCTGCATCACTACTGAAAATGGGAAATCAATTACTATACCTGGAATAATTAGAGGGTACACTCCTAACTGTAAATACATCACTAATCAAGTAGAACTCTCTTTCCTCATAGACTGCCCCCAGATCAACTTCCATTCCAACAGTGGTACTGGGGCCATTTCTGGGGGTTATTCTTGTAACAATTAAGAGTTCTGGTGCTGGTGTCAGAATACTTGGGTCTGACATCCAGCCATAAACTTGTGAGCAAATATTTAACCACTTTAAATTTAATTTCATTACTTACACAACTGAGTGTTCATCCATGGGTGTGTTGTGAGGATTCAGTAAGACAATACATAAAAGATTCCGCACAATACTAAGGATATGATAAATAAATATTGGCTGTCATTTATGTCACCATCATTATTATTATTTTCCTTTTCTGGTCATTAGTGCACAACTCCTCCTAATATCTGGTCCTCAAAACATTTTTATCTTATCTATAGACAGATACATGTCAGAACATAGAGTGGGAAAATGTCTTAAAATAGTTGTAGATTACTAAAAATTAAAAATCCAAGTCCATGATGCTTTGGTTTAGTTTGGTTTGGTTTAGTCTGCTTTAGTTTGATTTTGAGACAGGGTCTTCTGTAGTCAGGCTGGCCTGGAACTCTCTATGTAGCCCATGCTGGCCCCAAACTCTTGCTGCCTCAGCCTCCTAAGTTCTGGAGTCACAAACACATACCACACCCAGCTTTCAATTAACTTTCGGTCTTTGTGTTTTGTGTTGTTATATTCCCTGTCCTACCTTCACTCCTTGGTCTCTGGGATACGTTATTCCTCTAAGAACTGACTGAATCAGTGAGAGTCTCACTGGGAATCAGATGATACCCAAAGGAGCGATTACAGTGCTTTATCACAGAATGTTCACAAGAGGTGTGGGGGAAAAATATTAAAAGCTAACTAAAAATAATAAATATCCACGGCCTGGCAACCAGAGGAAGCTGGTAGATCTCTAAAGTTTAAATGGCAGAAACTGCTGCTGGAGCCCAGGAGAGTTACAGCCGTGAAAAGCCACTCCACCTCACTCCCATTAGGGTGGTGGCCTTTGCAGGGATGGGATGGGAGGGAACAAAAAGAATGCCTATCATGAGTAGGTTCTCCTTTGGCCTGCCTGTCTCCTGCAAAGCCTTCTGAGAAATGA
Organism: Ctenodactylus gundi; assembly: GCA_004027205.1. Lineage (NCBI taxonomy): Eukaryota > Metazoa > Chordata > Mammalia > Rodentia > Ctenodactylidae > Ctenodactylus > Ctenodactylus gundi. The sequence goes on along the minus strand of PVKB01001453.1, from coordinate 335,818 downwards.
GCTCTGATGTGAGACACGGGGCCAAGGGATCACAGGAACTTCCATGTTTAGAGGTCAGCTAAGGGTTGACATTCACCTAACATGATACTCACAAATTTGAGATGCCCTATTGTAACCTTTAACCTCTCAGCAGGTCAAGTTCTACATGTCACATGAATCAGGTCATAAGTGCTTATGTCAGTGGAGGTGCAAACAAACTCAGAGAAGCTCCCTAAATTATGACTGTGTCCTAAAATACCATCATTAAGCTGAGAATATTACAAGTACAAAATTCATCTGGTACATCGATCATCCTGAGCCCCATAGCCCACTCTAAGTGTGCTCCGAACAACTACATTAGTCTTAAGTTGAGTGGAAGGGACCAGCCATCACGTGTTGCTAGACTGGGAAAAAATCAAAAGTCAAACTTCAAGTAGAGTTTCTACTGAACACCTTTTTCACAACCCTAAAGGTTAAACACACACACACACACATACACACACACACGTTGAAACATTTTTCACATGCCACCCACACAGAGCAGAGTACCGAGAGAGCACATGACTCTCACCCAGGAAGCAAAGAACTAAAGCCATTTCCTAGCCAGCCAGCCAGAGCTCTGCTACCACACGGCATGATTTGGGAGGTAAAGGGCAGAGTCCCTGTAGGAGAGCCTCGCACAGCTGACAAGCAGAGCAGTGAAAATCATTTATATGCTGATGAACAAAAAGGTATGTTTCCCCCCAAGTCTTTGGGGGAACACAGTGCTGTCTCAGAGCTGGGGGTGAACACCAAAACTGGACTGCCTCTAATGGCAGTCTGGAATAACAGTGTGTGTAGGCAAAGCCCACGAGAGCTGTGGCCTTGAGGACCCCTTGGGGAAGTTTTCTGACTACCTTCTTGGAGTGCAGTCACAGGCAAGCAGAACCAGTACCTGGAGAGACGACATCAGTCTGCTCTGTCTGCCTTGTCACAGCCAGGCACTGCTCACAGTGACCACAAGGAGCCTCATCCACGCATCTCCAGCTCTCTGTCATCACTGTGGAAAAACATACATAGTTTATCATGTGAATCATTTTTAAGAATGCGGCTGAGTAATATTAAGTATATCCTCATAAAATGATCTCTAGAACTTTTGCATCTTGTAAAAGTCAAATTGTATCCTCAATAAATAATTTCCCATTCCCACCAGACTCTTTGTTTGTTTGTTTTGGGGCCTTCACACTGAGCAGCATCCCAGCCCATATTTAGTCTTGATTCTGAGACAGGATTTTGCTAAGTCACTAAACCAGGCATGCTTGGCCAGTTGCCATCCTCCTGCCTCAACCTCCGAGTGCTGCGATTACAGACCTGTACCACCAGGCTCCCCTTCCCAACTGACCTTGATTACCCCAGATATACCCCTTATGGCTGGTGGTACACAGTGTTGTTCTTTCTGTGACTGGCTTGTTTCACTTAGCATAATTTTCCAATGGCTCATCCAAGTTGCAGCATGTGTTAGGATTCTATTCTTTTTGAGAGCTGAAAAATATTCCATTGTATGACCATATTTTTAATCCATTCATCTGTGCTTAGGTTGGTTCTGCTTCTTGGCTTTTATGCATAATGCTGTGAATGTGGGTGTCAAAATGGACCTCTGCTTGCAATTCTTTCGAGTACGTGCCTCAAAGGAGACCTGCTGTTCTTCTCTTTTTATTCACCTCCATGCCAACTGCTTTCAGATCTAGTTGATTGTGTGAACTGGACAGATAATGTGGGCTCTCCCTGTATCCCACAGAACAAAGTCACACAGAGGGAGAGAGTCTATGATTCAATGTCAGAGCACTGGCTTTTAAGTCTCCACTTTAATCATTTTCTGCCTATGCAATCTCTGGCAAGTTCCCTCAGATCTCTTAAACCTGTATTTTTCTCCTATTAATGGAATTGTGTTAGTTCCCTAGGAGTGTGATAACAGAGGACCACAAATGCTGTGACTTAAAACAACAGGCATGTGCTCTGGACAGAAGTCCAAAACCAACATGTCGACACCATTGGTTCTCTCCCTTGTGCTCAGAAGGAGAATGTGCCCCCACACCTCTCGTAGCTCCTGATGGCTGCCAGCAGTCCACAGTGTCCCTGGCTGACAGATCTGGCACTCTGCTGTCTGCCATCTTCCCCAGTGTGTCTGTATTCACTCAGTGCTGTTATTTCTGCATGTGTCTAAATTTCTCTCTTCACATAAGGACAACAGTCTCGAAATCAGGGCCCATTATACGCCAGTGTGACCTCAATTTAACTTGATTATATCTGCAAAGACCTTATTTCTACATAAGGTTCATTCACAGGCACTGGGGCTATGATTTCAGTATCCTTTGGGGAGACACAGCTCAATCCACAACACTTATACCCCAGCTTTCTGTGAGAAATTAATTACAAGCATTTTGCAAATTCTGAAGCCTCACAACGGGTGGGAGTAATGGTCATTCAGCTTGTGTATCTCTGAATACAAGAACTTCCTTCGCTCTGCACTGCTTGATTTAGAGTGTTCTGTCCGTTCTTGTTTACTGAGTGCCATGCTGGCTGTGAGTTGTTAAATGTTCAGTGTCATATTCATCCCTGTGACAAGAAAGAGCATTAAATGTTGACTTTGGCAGATCAAATCTGACTCCTTAGACTATTTTTTGTTGCCTTTGGTCTCTGAAGTACACATTCTCTGTTGCCTTACCCTCTGTGTCCTGGAAGACACTGTTCTAGGGAGACAGCAAGGATGGTGAGGTCACTACATCCTTCCCCAGTCTACTCAAAAGTAACAGCATCCCAAAATACCAGATGCCAAAGAGGCCCCAGCTGCCTAACTGATATATTGTCTTCAGATGTTCACCCCTGTCCTACTTAATGTTCTCCAAGCTGGGACACACAGAACAGATTTACTGGAGTGGGGCTGGCAATGATTAGCTCTTAACAGCATTAACTATTTTTGCCACTAAAGAACTTGCTTGCACATGTGCGCTATACTCTAGAGGAATAACCAGTCTCCACAGGTGACAATCAGCATTTCTAGAAGAGATAAAATTCAAGGGTGACTGTCTTTAAAAAGGATTCATTGCATGATTCCTTTCAGGAAAAGATGTAATAACAAGAAAAATATTTTATTTTTAAAAATTTGAGCTCCTCTATTAAAAGAGAAGCTATAAAAAGTCCATTGCACATCTCTTTCCAGAATATGCGACTGTGGGCCCTGAGATGATCTTGTAATGGAGCTCAGAAACACTTCTCCAATCACCCCGTCTACAGCTCTGCAGCCCTGCACTGCCCAAGACTGCAGAGCTGCAGGCAGCCAGAAGGAAGACGTGACAAACGGCAGAACAAGGACTTCTTAGAATTTGGACACAGCCACCTGCTGATTTATTTACAGAGCCAGCTTTGCTTTATGATCAAAACCAGGGCAATTTAAGTAGGCAGGTTGCTAAACCCTAAGGCAAAGTCAGAGTTTTAAAGTGTTGCTACTTTGTGTTCTCTGTGTCCAGTTAAGTTTGGATGAACTGTGAGATCCTAGTGAAAGAATTAAAGACAAACTCCTAACATGAACAAATCTAAGCTGGGGACTTGAGAGACAAAGAGCCACATTCCCCTCTGTCCCGGCCACCTACTTGCGGCCGTGGAAAGGAACCCTGGCTCCTACACATCCTGGAGACACAACAGCAGGGCAGCTCATCTCCAGCTGTAAAAGCCTGTGTAATGTCACTAATAGCATAAGTAATTTTGTACTAAATCTTGGAGAGGATTCTTCCATTTATTACTGAGTGATTCAAGTCTAACTAACATTGGTATACAGATAGTGCATATAGACCACAGTGCACAATTCAGCACTGTGCATAAATCCTAAAAAAGCTTTAAGAGCAGCATTCTGAAAGGGAAGGACCAACTCTCCCTTACTCCTTTTTCACCCAATATTCCACTGAGAACGTGAGAAAGGAGACTTAGCTTCTGGCAGCACAGCCTCTGTGCTTCCCCTGGTGCCTTCGAGACAAGGGAACTGGGATGCAAGCATTGAGTCACCAGCCGCTGAAAGGCTGATGAGATGGGGCTGATTGCAGGGACAGAAAGGAAGCAGAGAGCAGGGCTCTGAAAGTGGTTGAGAGAGGAAGAAAGAAATACTAGAAAAGCAGATACTGCCTACCCGGTAGCTCTTGTGCTTCAGTCCTTCTAACAGGAGGTGCATTCTGCCTGAGAGCAGTTTCCCTGATCCTTCCAGGGGTTCCCTCACAAGAAGGGTATTGTGGTTTAGCTCTGGAATGTCCCCCAAAAGTCTCATGTATTTAAAAGTTACAGATTGTCTATGGAACCATGTGCTGTTGATAGATTGGGGCCTAGACTGGAGGGGTGGATTATACACGTGTAAGTCAGGATTAACGGTGAATAGTGGCCACACCTTCCACACCTGGATCCATGAGGGGCTAATCAATGGGCTGAGACCGGGAAGGATATATAAGCTGCTTCCTGCCTTCCTTGAGGACTAGTCTAAACTAGTCTCAACTTGCCATCCTGTTTGTGATGTCGTGAGGAGCTGCTTCCACCTCTGTCCCTGCCATGTACTTTGATTGCTGCTGGCTGCCCCTGAATGAACTGTGACCTAAAATACAGGGAGGAAAAGAGGAATTGTTTTCAATGATGAAGGAAATCTCACCAGATGATCCGTAACATTGTAAATGACTTTAAAGATATGTGGCCAGGATGGACCTATTGGTGCAGGCCTATAATCCCAGCATTATGGGAGGCCAAGGCAGGAGGATCACAAACTTAGGTCTAGCCTGGCAACTTGGTGAGACCCTGTATCAAAATTTAAACCAAGAAATGGCCTGGAGATTTAGCTCAGCTTGGAGGCCCTGGTTTGGATCCCTAGTTACACAGAAGAAAAACAAACATGGGCAGAAAACTCATTTTCCTGATCCATTTCTCAGAAACACAGCATCGGGATCTTCTCATGTCACACTTGAGGCAAGATCACAAAGGCATCACCACATACCTGGTTTCTTTTTTTTTTTCACAGAGAAATGGCTTTATTTGGTGATATAAATATAAAATCTCCCCATAGTAAACTTCATGGCACATCAGAATTTCCTGGTGACAAAACACCTTCAAAATAAATAAATTGGTAACATTCATCTGTAGAAGGTATGGTCCATGATGCAGAACTTGGGCCTGCTCTCTAGGTCATGAATTAGTTTTACAAAACAGCATATTTGGGTTTGAATCCAGTAAGGGAAAAGAAAATGCAGGGCTTCCGCTTCACCTCAGCCTTTAACCTCTCTGAAGGCCCTGGAATCTCTGCGGCTGGCTAGCCTGAATGAGTCGGTGCCAGTTTTGCTCTGGTGGGAAGGAGTCAGCAGGAGGGGCCGCCACTGTGGAATTAGCTGGTTTCTTAAACACTCTCTTATGCCGACTTCCACACCCATTGTATACCAGTAACTCTGTTGGTCATTTTTTTTTTCTTTTGGCAACTGGGATTGAACCAAGAGCCTTTCCTCTGAGCTACATTTGAAACAGGGTCTTGCTATACTGCTACAATGCTTAGGTGAGGCTTAAACTTGAGGTTCTCCTGCCTCATCTTCCCAGAGTGCTGGGATTAGAGGCACAACCTAGTGAACCACTCTCAGTCTTAAGCCTTCTCTCTGCTGGGGTCTCACTGTCCAAACCAACCATGACAGTCTCCGCCAAGGACACCTGCTCAAAGCTGAGGAGTGAGTTCCCATGCAGGCAATAGCTGCAACTCTCCCATGAATCTCCTGCAACAGTGAACCTAGGAGAGTTTATTTTTCACTTGCTGTGGCTGAGCTCCTTGCCTGGAATCACAAAATTTTCATTATTTGCTTCAAGGGAAAAAAAGCTGTTCTTGAGCATGACCCTCTGTGTCTTTTATAGCTGCTTCTTACCAAAGGCTACAGGGAGTGATTTTAAAAATTGCATCCTGAACTTCTGATGATGAAATGTCAATTAATTTCACTTAAAGTGGGTCACTGAATGTCCCCAGTGGTGGTTTTTTTCGCATATCTTAAATATGCAGCATTATGGGGAAAGTCTCATATTTTCAGGAATTGTTTAAAATCTCCCTCCTCCAGGAAAAAAAAAAGTTTCATATTTTCTCTTACTCAATTGAATTTTTGTCCCTGTCATTGTGCTGAAAATATATCAGCTTCTGTAAAGGGCCTGTCTTTTTTCTCTCTAGTTTCTCTAGTAACTTTGTAGGTAGGAAGTCCCACTTCCAGAGCAACCCTAGCTCAGGATTTCTGTACTGTGATGGAGTTTGCTGAGGACAATGAGTCAAGTGACACAACCAGAGGGTACCTGCCGGACCCTTCTTCCTAGAAGCATGGAGGAGGGGCCTAGGAAGCCTAGGAAGCCCTTAGGAGTTCTCAAAACCTCTCTGGCACTGGAATAAAAGGACTGACTTAGCTCTGCTCAACCCTGTGTTTTGGTCTCTTTACCCTCAGCTGCACATGGGAAGGAGAGAAGAGGAAAGTTCCTGCTGCTTTATGGTTTGGGCATGCTAAAGGTGTGTGGGCAGAGTGGAAGGCGAAACAGCGGGGCCCCAAAGGTGTCCATGCCCATCATCTTCCCAGATTATAATGGCATCATCATACCTGGCAAATGGGACTCTGCAGGTGAGATCCAGCGAAGGATCTTGAGACGAAGAAAGTTTTTGGCTTGCCCAGGCAGACCCAGTACTTTGGCAAGGACCTCTATAAATGAAAGAGAGACAGTGAGAAAGGGTCAGTCTGCTGTGGTGCTTGAGAAGCCATTGCTGGCTTAAGTCTTTTGTTCAACATTGCTTTTTAGATTACCTAAGGTTGATACAGATACGTTCATTGATTTTTGCATAACTATAGAGTATTATTCCACTTCACAAATATATTGTTAGCTTTGTATTACAACAATGAAATACCAAGGCAGCTAACTTTATTAAATAAAATAAAAAGATAGAAAGAAAGAAAGAAAGAAAGAAAGAAAGAAAGAAAGAAAGAAAAAAGAAAAGTCTCTTTAGCTCATAGTTCCAAAGGTTCAAGGTCATGGCAACTGTGTTGGCTCAGTCCTGGTGAAAGTTGCAGTAGATGGCAATGCAGAGAAAGACCAGATGCACGACCACAGCTCACACCGAAACAGAGAGCGTGGGAAGGGCCGGGCTTCCACTCAGGACAACTCCAGGGGGCACATGAGAAAGCACTTCATGCCCCTAATGATACAAGAACTCTCACTAGCCCTCTACTTCCAAATGAGCCACTATCTCCTGAAGGCTCAACTTTGTGGAATTGAGGAATGGAGCCCAGAGAGCCTATGGGCAGACAGCAGCAGAACCCAGGCCCAGTGGCCATTTAAAGTTGACCCTCCTTTGGGGCACTTTATTGGGTCCTCTGGGTATTCCCACCTGTGGTGAGCTCTCACTTGCAATCCTTCACTAACTCCACCAGCTTTTCTTTCAAAAACCATCTTGAATTTGAGCATGTTTTATCTTTTTCCACTGTTTTCTAGGCCCCATGCCACCAGACTCCCTTCTAGATTCGTCTTGCTCCCTGGAGCCTTTTGTGCACATAGTAGAGGGATCACTGTAGCACTGGACTCCACCACACACCCTTTCTTTCTTCCTTTGCTGACTTAAGACCTTCATGCTGTGTTACATCCCTGTCCCTTTTTAAATTTTTATTATTTTTGTTTTCCTTTTTTATTTTTTTAATTTTGAGACAAAGTCTTGCTAAGTCACTGAGTTACCTAGGCTGGCTGTGAAATTTTTATAAATGAGTTTACTATTTCATATTTTGGCTTTTCTAATTGTTTGCAATTTTGCAATGAATCTGGCATCAAGGTAATGTTCAGTTACTATTCTTTGAAGGGATTTATATGAGATTAGAATTTTCTGAAGACTAAGTTTTCCTTTTGCAAAGATTTTTTAACTGCTAATTTCACTTATTTTGATTTTAAGACTAACTGGATTTTTGAGAAAGATTTAGCAAGTTACATTTGCATAAGAATGTATTCATTTTGTCTAGTTTTAAAATTTATCGACTTTTTTCATGATGACTCTAACATCTGTAGTGATATCTGTCCTTTCGGTCATGATAACATTTTTTGGGGGGAAAGATCCTCTTTTTACTAATTTACTCTGACCTTCATTTCCCCCAAAAAAATCACTTTGGACTGTGTTGATCTCCTTTCTTGTATGCTTGTTTTATATTTAATTAATTTCCGGTTGAATTCCTTAATTTTCTTCCTTTTGTTTATTCTGTTCTTGTTTTTGTTTTGGGGTTTGTTTGTTTATTTATTTATTTATTTTGAGACAGGCTCTCACTCTGTAGTCCAGACTGGTCCTGAACTCATTATGTAGCCAGGCTGGCTTTGAACTCACAGCCTGCCTCAGCCTCCTACATGCTGGGATCACAGAGGCACACCATAAAACCCAGCTCGAATTTCATTTTCATTTTGAAAGGGAGATGGCATTAAATTTAAAGCTTTGCACATGCTAAGAAAATACTCAACCTCTGAGCTACTGTACATGCCTAGCCTCTTCCTTTTGCTTTACTTAGATTATTCTTGGTGTTGAATGTGGACCTAACAGTCTGGACCTTAGATTTTCCACAAAGACCCAAATGTTAAAAAGGCTTGCTTCCCAGAAAGGGGTGCTGTTGTGAGGTGGTGCCAACTTTAAGAAGAGGGTGATAGTGGAAAGAAGTCAGGTCACCGGGTGATGCCCTGGAAGGGATATGAGGGCCCCACCCTCTTGCTGTCTCTCTCCTTCTTGGCTTCCTGGCCAGCATGAGGTAAGCAGCCTCTCTCACCATGTGCTCCTGGGATGACCTTGTGCCTCACCACAGACTCAAAAACTGGGCCACATGAAATGAAGTAAATCCTTCCTGCTTATTAGTTCAGATATTTTGTCACAGTGACAAAAAACTGACTAACATAATAAGTTTTACTTAGCACTATTTCCTTTGAATCCCTAAAAATATGATAAGGAGTAGTTTTATTATAGTTCAGTATGAATATTTTCTAAGTTCTCTGATTTTTTTCCTTTGACCTTGGGCAATACTTTTGTTACCTAATTCTTCCTTAATCTCACCTTTCAACTGGGATAATTTTCCCCTACAGTACATAGAAATTGCAGAGTTTCATTGAAGAGAATCATTTAATGACAACTATCTCCATTTTTATTTCTCTGTAGCTTGCTGCTTCTTCCAGTCATCCAGGGTCATCATTAACCTGACACCACTTCAATTACACTCTGCATGTACGGGGTTTTGGCCACATGGGAAGCACCAGTTCGGGACAGACACCTATAGGAAGCCCAACTTTGGGTGATGAAGCCTCCAGAGCTGCTCTTCATCTCTCCACTTTGTGCCAAGGTCAAGACAGACAAGTTATTTCATTGCCCCAACTCTGTGTTGGTAGCTTTACTTCTTTATCACTCTAAGAATGAAGATGCACTGTTCAGCTTTTTCTTTTTGGACATAGTACCTGATGCTCACAACCTATATGAGGAAAGGTTTAATCTAGCTCATGATTTCAGTGGGTTCATACCATGGTCAGCTAACTCCATGGCAGAAACTTCATGGCCAAAGGGCATGTACTTCATGGAACAAAGCTGCTAGAAAATATAGTGGGGAGCAGATCAGAGAGGAAGGGGCCTGGGACCTGATGTAGACCCCAAGGCCATACTTCAAAAAGGTACCCAGCCACACCTAGAAGTGTGTCCCACCAGTTTCTGGGGGAACAATTCCCAAAGCTCAAGTTGGTACTCCATCCAAACAGAAGTTAGAGTCCTGTGGAGTCTCATTTCACGTGAATGCCTCGCATGGATTCATACTTAGGGAAGGCCCTAAGTTCACTTACTGCCACCATACTCCATGCTGTAATCTAAAGGGTTCTCAACATCTCTGTGGCTTAGCAGAAACCCTCAGTGAAGATCAGGTAGAATTTGCTTACCTCTAGAGTTCTTGTTCTCAATTTAGTTTGGAAAGCCTTTACTCCCTTTACTTTCTCACCAATGTAACAGTGCTTTTAAAAAATACATAAAAGTTTAAAGCTACTTATCTAATATGTCAGTATTTCAAATAGAAAATCCGTACATATACCATACTTCCAGAAGTGAAAGTGTAAATGTTCTTACATTTTTCATTCAGTTAGATAATTTGCAATAAGCTAGTAACACAATCTAGAAAGAAATAAAGTTCGCTTGAAAAAGCTTACACAGAAACAGATATAGAATGTGGTTGGTAAAAACACATGAATAGAGCTTATACATTTGCCAAGTTTTCTATCTCTGAATGCGTGCTTTCTTCCTTCTCAAACCTTTGATGAGCACCCAGCAGTCACACAAACTACCCACAACTATGTATAAACAAGCAGACTCAAAACCGACACACACTATGACCTAGTTCTGCAATGCTCAGGAGCAAAACCTATCTTTACCACCTGATTTAGCTCTTTGTCCTCTGCTACCATCAGCTCTACGTGTTGATTAAAATGAAGGGACCATTCAGTGAACACCCAGGTCCCTCTACCCATTCTCTAAGCTCCTCACTACAGAGGAAAAAAAAAAAAAAAACCTAATTGAAATCTAAAGTTTCTGTAAGATGTAACTTAAGCCAGGATAAAAACAGACTTCACCTCAAGTGCTAACCTCCATGACTGATAGCAATGACTTGAGCCATTGCATTGTAAAGGATTAGGGAATTCTCTCTCCCATTCAAAGGAAAAGAAAGCTGTAACCCATCAGAGATGTCTTTCAAGGGTAGGATAGGGAGGGCAAAAGTGTGAGAAAGCAAAAGATCGAGTAAGAGAACAAATTTACAAACAAAATGTTACATCTATTATTATAATCATGTTCTTTAAAATGTAGGTTTCATGTGCAAGAATTATTGAAGCCAGAATCCAGGCAGCTGGTGTAACACCAGATGACAACTGTAATAATCCCGTGGGACTGGAGCTATATCAGAATCTTGAATAAAACCTCTTGTCCTATATCCAAGCCAGCCTAATTTGCTGCCAGCTAACATTGCAAACTGTATTGCATTTGCAGCCACAGGAGGATAGAAGAAAAATCCCTAATAGAAAGGGGTAGAAAGGGAACTGAAATGGATTTTGCTGCGTTTAGGGGCTGCCTACCAATGTAAATTTATTCTTTATTACTAAATATGAGAGTAGAGATATGTGTTCTGATACTTAGTATAATTAAAACCTACAGAGATTTTGGCATTTGCTATTTCCAAATATAAATACATTCATAAAGACTAAACTTTTTAAATTTTTATTCTCAAAATGAACCATGATTATGCAACAAAAGAAATACACTGAAGGTATCTAGAAATGGAATTTTATTCATTTGCATGCTTTAGTTGGAACTTCTGACTATAGATTATTTCTACACTGCTCACCTTCATACGACCTCCCTTCCAAATGCTACTATGAGGATATGTGAAAGAACAGCTTTGCTTCCATAACTGTCCTGGCCTCATCTCTCAATACTCTACCGTTTTGCTGAGTTAAAATGGATCTACAGCTCAAAGAACAATACAGGATTTTATTTTATGATAAAGTAGGTTAGGGTATAATAGTGTATTCTGGCCCCTCTCACACAGGATACACACCTTGGAAGAAAGAATGGAAAGAATGCCGATTGCTGCCAGTGTGCCCAGATTCCTCAGCAAGAGCTGAAAGAGAAGAACCTTGCTTGCTTGCTTACCAGGGTCTGCTGGGCTTACTGGACCTGGAAGCATTTTTGTGTTTTATTTAACTACTCCAGATCATCTTTTAAGAGAACTGTTTCAAGGCTGACTGGCTCAGAATCTTTAGGTGGAGTAATTCCAGGAGGGTTTCCCATCTACTTTTGACTCAGAAAACACACTGGCATCAAGAAACATAAGTCTGATCATGAGAATATGGCAAACACCAATTAGAATGGACCTTGGGAGCAGAGCATTGTTCTGAGTTTTTATTTGCTATTTAAAGTAGGTCTCAAAGACTTGTTACGAGACCACCTCACAACATAAAAATTCTGGTTATGCGATGCTTGTTTAAACAAATAAATTTGTAAGTTTCCAAAGTGCAACAGACTTCATTGGTACTTAAACTAGACTGCTATTTTTTAATGTAATGAACTTCAAATCACTAAAGTTACTTCCATTTTATTTTGAACTGCTTTGAGTGGGGATTAAATCCTCCACACCCCTTCCCATGAAAATCCACGCAGCCTCTTTTCTTTCTGTAAGTCCAGTTCTTGTCATTGGGCCAGTTTGCCAGATGCATTTGGTACTATGGAAACATCTGTGTCTGATGGAAATTAGTTGAGGGCATTTATTTCTGTTCTGTGCATAAAGTCCATAGGAATAGGTCAGTCTTTCATGAATTGTTATTTCAGAAACAAAACACTGTTTTTGATTTAGGGATGTTTAAAATTTTTCTAGAACTAGAAGTCTTCCTTGAATGGGAGCTTTCAGATTTTCTTCTGGCTCTATGTAAGTCACATGCATTCTATTTAACACTTGAAATGATTTAATTTGAAAAATACATGACTCATATTCCAAATACTGAAAATCTCCAAATATTTCATCTCTATTTTTATATCCTTGTGAGGCTCTACTCTTATACCCTGTTTTATAAGCTAAAAATATTCAGAGCACTTCTGCCTTCATTGGGCTTTAAGTTTATATAGTTACATAGATTTTTGTCAAAGGTAAGGTTCCACCAACCCTTACAAGAGAGATTTCCAGGCCTTCTCTTCAAACCTTCTGGTTTTTCTGAGTCAGGATCAGGGTCTGGAAATCTATATACTAAATTTTAAAAACACTTCTGTGTTATGGTTTGGATCCCCAAAACCCTTGTGTTCAGGAGGTGATTCAATCTTAGGTGTTAATCCATTGACTTCCTTTGCTGTTAAGAGAAAGGGCCTGGTTGGAAGAAGCTGGTCACTGAGGCAGGATCTGGAAGGGCATATGCTAGCTACTGCCTTCCTCTCGTGCACTCTGCTTCATGTAGTGATGAGTGATGAGCTTTTCTCAGGCCAGGCCCCATCAAGCCCTTCCACCATTGCTGGCTGCGCATAAATTCAATGAGATCTGAAACCGTGAGCTAAAATAAACCTTTCCTCACTTAAGTTGTAGGCATCAGGTATTGTGTCCTAGCAACAAAAATGAAAGGCAACTCCCATTTAATTTTTCTGTGATCATAAAACTGCCTAAATGTAACCTATCTTTAAATAAATAAATCAAAATGGAAAAAAAATCTAGCCCCAGTGATACTGATCGTCAGCCCACTGTGAGAACTCTTAAGAATTTCTCAATTACTGGCAACATTAAGAACTTAGTTTCTTTGGCTGCAATGTCTAATGCCTCTGCTTCCCTCTAGTGGATTTGGATAAAATGTACTCTACAATTTAAGGAAAGATGCATACGGAACCAGATTAAAAATGCATGTAGAAATCAAATATGAGATACATTCTAAAAAAATAATAAGCATCCCAGAAAAACTGGTCTGGACCCTAAAAGAATACTGAAACTGTGCCATATTTGCCTTATAGCTGGGTTTGTTGCAGGCAGAGAGCCTGGAGGGAAGGGTAGGAATAGGAGCTACAGGCAGAGCTTTCTTAATGCAGTCTTCTGCAGATCATGTGCAAGTGTCTCTGCCAGCCAGAAATTCCTGCTGGTGATCGCAGTATCTGAGGACAGAGTAAAATGATGTTGTAGAACATAGTACATTTCATGTTGAACTTAAGTCATTCATTGAACTAAGTGAGTACATCTACCACTGAGATAGGAGACATTACAGGGAAATGGAATTTAGCCGAATGCTCCTGTGTTTCAGTTAGATAACCTTGCCATGTAGCACTTATTGCTCAAATTTCAAAGGCATTAAGCTATGAAGCCAAATGTACATGTATAGCTATTTCTATTAGTCTAATTGCATTGCTCCTGGGTCTGGAGTAGTACAACAGTTCTTCCTTTGGGGTAGTCTTGATCCAAATGTGAAGGACACTCAGGTATCACTGCCGACTCCTTTATCTCTTAAAGCAGCCAGCAATTTGAGTTAGCCTGGAGAGAAATCAGTGAGCCCAGAGTATCTCCCCATGGGCTTATGAAATTCACAAAGTTTACAGCTCAACACTTCCAGGGGGCAGATAAGAAGACAAGACTTTGGAATCCAGATCTGTGTTCTGCTTATGCTTTCAGTAAAATTTTCCATCCCTGTGGAATAAGTACTTTAGCAGTATACAGAAGATCTTCTGTCTTATTGCAACCTAAAGATCTTTAGAGTGGAGACCACACAGTTTGAAGGGTATAAAGGGGACCTGTAGATTAAACCCCACGCAGCCACATTTCATCTCCTGGCTCCTGGAACTGGATCCATAGATCATCCCTCACACCCACCCAACACGATGCTATTGATTTTGCCACCCCATCACATTCATATCTGCCTTCCTCCCGCCACCGACAACATTCTGCACCTTGCCCTTCGGAAAGGTCCTCCCAACTCTAGTACAGCCACCGTCTTTCCCAGATTTTCAAACTACTGACAGAGTGATATTTTTTAAATGACAATTTTTTCAAGTCACCCAAACTTAAAGCTTTTTAAGGTTTTTCTATAGTACCTAGGATAAAAATCTAAACTCATTAGCATGATTTGTAAGGCCAGCTTAGGTAATAGCGCTAATTATAGCCCTTTAAATGGGCCATGGTCACATAAGCTTCCATCTCTTTATAAGTGTCCTTCCCTTACCTGAAGGTGTTGCCCTTCCCCCACCACCCATTTCATCCTCTTCACCTAGCTGACGCCTGCTCAGGCACGGTTTGCCCATGGCAGCCCCTTGACTCTCCACTTCCTTTGCACTGCACTAGTAAAATTAGTTTAATTACAACAAATATTTTCTCCATGACAAAAAGGAGCACTAGGGGGCAGAGGATCCCTGGGATTTTTAGGTAAAATTAGGTACATAATATACATTTTTCTGGGGCAAAATATTTATTAATTTTATCTAATACATAATCCCAAGAAAGCTAAGACTGAACATTATGTTGTAAAGGTTCTGAGCTTGCATTGACTCAGAATACACAAATTAATAATCGTTACTGAAAGTGTTTAAGAATGAAAAATAAAATAAACTATTGGGGCATGGTTTATTTGATCTTCTAATTGGGCTGTTAGTTTGTTCATGACTTAACATCTTTTCAAGTATTATGAGATTTGCCAGATTGACAAAAAAGAAGTCCACTACATTCAGAGCATAACTTACTTTTGATAACCATTATCTTTTAAACTATCATTTAGATGAAGCCCTTGTAAGCAATGATTTCAGCATGAGTCATTTTAATTTCATATAAAACCATCATCACTTTAATAGAGTACGAGAAGGCTTTTATGCCCCCAGGTAAAATTTTATAAATAAATGTAGATTTTTAAATTATAATTATAATTACTGGCATAAAGTTAAAGCCAATGGGCTAGTTATACTCCTTATAGCCTTCATTTAAAAATTTAAGAGATGTCGTCATAGATTTAAGCATAACCTAATTCTAAAACTTATATTTCTTTAAGTATTGCCAGTTAATAAAATTGTTGAAAATTATAGAGTGAACTTTGATACTGTAAAGCTCAGTGCATAGTTAGCATATATAAGAATTCTTCAATATAATTGCTAAGAACTGGAATATAAGTAATATTGCTGGAATTTAGATTGCTACAGGTCAGAAAATTATAGCAAATAAAATGAAAAGATAAAATCCTGTGAACTAAAGAAGTTCATTAATCCCATAAACACTAACTATTTAGGACTATGAATACTCAAGAACACTTTCAATTTTAAAAAAGAAAAAAGATGACGACTTTCAAGGTCAGTATTATAACCAGTATACAAAGTTCCATAATAGTAACTGACAGAGACTGGAGAAGGCTGTATTTTGAGGTTGTTATAGTTTCAATCGTAAGTGTCCACCAAAGGGCTGGAAAGGGATTGTACGACTCCAGTCTTCTCCTTTTTCTCTTTTTCATTTCTTGGCCATAAGGTGAGCTGTCTCATTCCACCATGCACTCCTACCCTACCCTACAGGTAGTATATACTACAACACAATGCAGGCTCCCACTAAAAAAGGCCTCCCAGACCCTAGACCAGAAGCAGTGCCCAGCAGCCATAACAGGCAATGACGTAAGCAAGAACCATTTTAAGAAACAGCCCAAGACTGAACTGTTTAGAGTAAAAGAAAGCTCAGAAGAGCACATGGATTAGGTCTTGTAAAACTGAGCCAAAATAAAATCACTCCTTCTGTTTGTATTTTGATTATCTCAGGCATTTGTTACAGTAACAGAAAGTTGACTAACACAAAGGTACACGTTGTAAATGCTGTTGTCCAAAGATCTAAATACACCCATAATAATAATATAATCTCATAGTCAACATATGGATACTTAGATGAAATTGAAAATAAAGGACTAACAGTATATCTGAGTCATGGAGCACTTGCCTAGCATATACAGTGTCCTGGGTTCAATCCCCAGAACCACGCACACACACAAAGAAAAATTCCAAAATAAAAATACCTAAGCATACTCTCAGTAAGTGAATAACAATTAATTTGTCAACATAAAATCAAGTGTTTTTGTTTTATTTTGTTTTGTCAAGACAGGGTCTTGCTCTATAGTCCAGGCTGATCCTGAACTCACTAGGTAGCCCAGGCTGCCTTGAACTCATGACAACCCTCCTGGATCAACCTCCTGAGGGCTGGGACTACAGGTTTACATCACCATGCCTAGAGATTTTTTAAGAGAAGCTTCTCATCAAGCCAGCAACAACTAAATTCCTTAGGAGCCCTGTTTGTGGAAGACATGACCTTTGGTTTCTCGCTGGCCTTCAGCATGGGCATCTCGGGACCAGGAGTTTCCATTAGGTGCTTCTACAAAGATCACGTCCCCACAGAGAGATCACGTTCATTTACTTACCCGGAGAAAAGAGTATACCAAAAAGTGACAAATAATCTACTTAGAAAGAAAATGCTGTTAAGCACCCTTTTCTGAGACAGCAGAGTTCGATACTTACCATCAGTTCTTTCCCTTCTGACAAATCACTTTGCTTCATTCTCCATCCACTTGGCCTTCTAATTTACTAGCGTGCAGGCCAGTAGAAATGATAAAGCTGCTAGCATAATTTACACTTACATCCCAATAAACACTCAACTGATAGCCAACCTCCTGAAGGTCGGCCCCTCTTGAAGGATGTTGGTACATACCACTAAAAAACTTACAAACATAGATGTCACTCCAGGTTTACTGGCATCACTAAGCTTTGTCAACTTTTGTATCATGGATTTCAGAGACTACTTAAATTAAGTGGCACTCAAACTGAAACTCACATCCTGCCTATATGTCTAAGGCTCTTTTAAAAAAATACTTTTCCATTTAAAATGTAATACATTTCTCCATTCAAGCAACATCTTTGCTATGTAATACATTTCTCCATTCAAGCAACATCTTTGCTATGTGATACCATTTCATGTTCATTAGGATGGCAAAAAATAATAAAAATGACAAGTGATGGTGAAAATATAGAGAAGTTTTAACCCACATATTTTTCTAATGGGGTTGTAAAATGACACAGCCACTTAGGATAACATTTTGGAAGTTCTTCAAATGATTAAACATAGTTACTTTAGTACACAGCAAATGCATTCCTAGGCAAACATTCAAGATGGTTAAGTGTTGATGGTAATGGAATAGCCAAAAAGTGGAAGCAATCCAAGTGTGTTTCAGCTGATAAATATGTAAATAAAATGTAATATATCAACACCTCAATAAAAGGATCATTACTTAGCCATAAGAAGGAATGACACACAAAAACATGAAAACATGGTGACAGAAAGACACGATACAAAAGACTAGTTACTCTGGGATACTATTTCTATCAAATGTCCAGAACAGGCAAGTCCACAGAAATCAAGTACATTAATAGGTGCTGGGAGAGCAATGGGATTCTGAGTTAACTGGCATAAGCTATCTTTTTGGTGATACAATTTTCTAAAATTAGATGTTTACACAAATGCACAAATATATTACAAACCACTGAATTGTATACCGTTTTTAAAGAACCAACTTTACAGTGTGTAAATCATAGCTCAATAAAGATATTATTTTAAAATATCAAGAACTGATGACATGTTGGAGAAATTCCTTTGTCTTTTTATCTTTTACAGTTACGACTACATAATATTTATATAGTTAAGATCTCAAGAGTGGGCTATATTATTACAAACTTAACAAAAACATAGTTTTGAGGGCTGTACATTCTTTTGAAATCATTTACCAAAATAATAAAAGTAAAAAATTATCAAGTACTTAACCTGAGCTGAGCATTATTCTAAGCCATTTAATATATTATCTGGTTTAATACTGATAGCAACATTATAAGGGATATTTTCACATTCAACACAGGAAGAAACCTAGGGTAAATTGATTTTATGGCTAGTGAGTATGGGGTCAGTTATATTGTTCTACATTTGTCTCCAATTTTTCATTGTATTGCCTAAGTATTGTAAAATAGTAAGAATTATGTTTGAGTGCCAAAGACCACATTTTCTGTATGGAAAGGTCCTGCCCTAACAACTACAAACCGGACAGACCCTTCCATACCCAAAAGGCCATGTAAGATACTAGACAGCAAAGCCTCGGCTTGAGGAGGGGAGGTGTCTTTGGTATCATCTCACCTAATTTGGATGTTTTGCATTCTGAACCCTCCGACACCATTGGTGAAATGGTAAAACAGCACAAAACTTTGCAAATCAGTATGATGAATTTTCCAAAAGCAGAAAATAAAAATTTCAATTGACCCAGCCATGTTTTTTCTGGATATCTTTCCAAAAGAGTTAAAGATATCATATTATAGTGACACAAGCATACCACATGAGCAGTGGGACAACTTGTAATAGCTAAACCTTGGAGGCAACCTATGTACCAAACAACAAACAAATGGATAAGGAAAATATGAGAAATTTGCACAATGAAGTATTATTCTATCATAAAGAAAAATAAATGGGAATTTTTGTAGAAAAATGGATACATCTTGAGACTTTAATGCTTAGCAAAGTAAATCATACACAGAAGATTAAGTATTGTATGGATTATCTCATACAAGAAACTAAAAATATAAAGAACTTCAAAGGCAAAATAATAGAAGATAGAAAACAGGAAGGCAGTATTTGTGGATATGGCAAGGGATCTGGAAATTTGGAGGAGGGACGGGGGTTAGGAAGGGAAGGGGAAGTAAAATAATCAAGATGCAATATATACATACATACATACATACATATATATATGTACATATATACATACACACACATGTATATGCACCAATTTCCCAAGCTGCATGTAATTAATATGCATTGCAAATACATACAGCTAAATAAAAGTCAATAGAAAAGGGGGAACATGGAGATTGAGTGACAGAGCTGCACAATGTCTTAACTTAAAAAGTTAAGAATATAGTCAAAAACTGCTTATTCAATGTAGCCAGAACAGGGAGAAATAATCCCCCAAGCTGAAAGGAGGCCACAGGAAGGTCAGAAACCCTGAAAACACATCAGAAGCAGAGGTAAACAGCAGCCCCAGGCCAACTGCAAAGAGCTGTGAGCCACTAGCATCCACAGACAGAGGAAATCCCACCCAAAGCCCAAAACCTCTGACTGAGATAGGAGAAGAAGAAACACCCAACAAACTGAAAGGTCACAGGAAGGTTAAAAATCCCCAGGACTTATCAGAAGTAGATGAAAACAGCAGCCCAGGAAGCCACCCCAGGATGACTGAGTGCGGCCCTGAGCTGCCAGCATCCATGGATGGAGGAAAGCCCAGAGGCCAGAACCTCAGCCTATGGTAAACATGGATCTGGGAGAAGTGGGAATTGACAGCAGCTGGTAGCCTCAGACTCAAAAAAAAAAAAAAAAAAAAAAAAAAAAAAGAGCCTGTGGGTAGTGGATACTACAGATGCAATGAGAGCTCCCCCTAGAATAGGTCTCCTGAAGACTAGATCAGAAACAGTGCTCAGCAGCCATACAGGCAATGTATAAGCAGGCAGAGACTGAACTGAACTATTTAGAGCTCAGAAGAGTACATCAGAGCTTTACAGGTCACTCTTAAATAATACCTAGAAAGAAACTAGCACAAAAGACAGTTGTGGAGAAAAGAGAAATGCCACTAACCTGTGCAATGGCTTGAATGATAGTGGGAGAACCTCTGAGGGTAGAGAGCCTCACCCTCAGGGGTGGAAAGCCAGGTCAGGTGGGAGAGCTTTGGTGAGAGGGTTGGGGGTGAACAAGACCTCAAAGACCACAAAACTGTTAGGTCTTCCGTCACTGCCAACTCCCAGCACAAAACTCAGAGGAATTCCACCCCCCACACACACACACACCCCCTCACAGCCATTCAAAGAAACCTCTCACCTAGCCCTTTAAAGTGAAGTCTCTCAACAACAGAAACACAGGAAGAAGACAAGGCAACAGGACACAAAAAGAATGCCTGAGACCCCAGAGATTAATGTCATGGGCTCTGAAATAGTGAAACTCATACAGAATGAAGTAAAAAAGCAAATTAATGAGTCAAAGAGCCAGTTCAAACAAAATACCCTCAAAGACATACAAGCAATGATCAGCGGGCTTAAAGAGGAACTTACTAAACAAATAGTGGTCCTCATGGTTACAAAGCTCACTGAGCATATAGAAGCCACAAATAAAAAGTTGGCTGAGGTAAATAAGGAAATTCAAGATATGAAGAAACATTATGCTAGTGAAGTGGAAATTTTAAGAAGAAATCTAGTTGAAATTCAGAATATGAAAAATACATTTGAAAGCAGAGGAAGGTGACTTAAATATCATGAGGACAGAATGTCAGACTTTGAAGACAAGGCTAAGGAAATAAATGCTATAATTAGGCATGACTCCAAAATTAGAAATGGGCAAAGTAGCTGGATACAACACCTGATGGATTACTCAAAGAAAACCAATCTCAGAATTATGGGTGTGGGAGAAAGAATAGAAGACAATACTTAAGATATAAAGAATTTCTTCACTGAAATCATGCAAAATATTTTCCAAATCTAGGACAAGAAATTAATTTTCAGGTACAAGAAGCTTACAGAACAACAAATAACCAGCAGTGAGACTTGCCACAACACATCATAATCAAAACCTCAGAAATACAACATAAAAAGATTACTAAAATCAGCATGAGGAAAAACAGACATTATTCTACCAAGGCAAACCCATTTGAAATACCACAGATTTCTCAATGCAAATTTTAAAGACCAGGAGATCCTTGAGAAAAATCTTTCTAGCTTAAAAAGACAGCAAGTGTCAACCCAAGTTGTTGTATCCAGAAAAATTATTCCTGAAAATTGAAGGAGAAGTAATAGCCCAGTGTTGCAGAAAATACTTGAAAGAATATTAAAGAGTGGCAGACAGACAAGCAGCAAGCACTACAGAACATGGAGGAAAGGAAACATCTAAAGAGAAAATGTAACAAAAAATATATTGGTATTTGAATCATTTGATTGGTATCCTACTAAAACAATACCAGCTTTCACATAAAATCTTTGTAACTTTCCCCCTAATTATTATTTTAATAGTATATTAGTTTGCAAAACAATAATTATATTCAACCTGGGGAATTAGCATAAAATCTTTTGAAAATATGCATGCATGAATTTATAGATGTATAGGTTGATAAAATGATAAACCAAATCTGGAAAAATATTAATAATTAGTGAGATGTGAATACATTATTCATGAAAGCTAAAAACATCCTGAAATAAGTATGCCTATTTCTTTATTTGTAATATACTTTTGTGATATAGATTAAGTTCATTTAAAGCAGCAATTTATTTATTTGGTCTTTGATGTAAGTTTATCCCAAGAAAATTGATTGATGTAATGGTAACCTGAATGTCTTTTGAATGTACATTTACCTTTCAGTACTCAGCTAAGGCACTTGAAATTCAACTTTTCTCTTTTTCTTTCTCACATTTTCTAGCCTTATGAATTTCATTGTTATAGCTCTTTTCTTATGTGGACTGGTAGGTCAGGCCATGTTAAAGTATCTCAACAAAGACATAGTAAGAAATATAAAAAAAAAAGAAAGAAAAAAAGAACTTTGGCAAATCATACCAATAAAAGGTTCTGCTGGACCCAAAGAAGAGGCATTAGGATACATGCATTGTGGCCCATTATAGGGTGATAAACTGAGCTGAAGAGTGGTGACTTGAGTGGTGATGTGAGTCTGACACAGAAGATTAAATATATTAAATATCATACGGTTTCTCTGATTTGGGAAACCCAGAATACAGGCATTCTATAAAACCACATGGTGTGATAGTGAAAGTTAGGGTGTTTGGGGTAGGTGTGAGAGGGCCAAAAATGGGAAGGGATTGTAATGTCGATGTGCTATATAAGTGCACAAAATACTCAAGTTCATTGTAAACATTACATATCGCATATATATGGACAAATAGAAAAAAAGAATGACATCAGAAATATTTTGAAAAATAAAATTTTCAATAAGTACTTCTCAAAAACGCAAAAAGTCAATTAAGTGCATGAAAGATGCTCAACAGCTATAGTCATAACGATGAAAATCCAAACTATACTAAAATGCCACCTCCCTTCACACACAATATAGTAGCTGCACACCAAATGCCAAAAAGGAAGAAAGCAACAATATTGGGAGGATGTTTTTTTAAAAAATGGTGGTAATTTAAGTGACACAGCAACTCTGGAAACTGTCGGTTCTTAAAAGGCTAAACATACAGTTCATATACCATGTAGTAATGCCACTTGAGGAGAAATGAGAACCTATGCCCAAACAAAAACCTGTGCATGAATGTTTACAGCAGCATTCTTCATAACAGCCAAAAAGTGGAAACAATCCAATTGTCAGCCAACTGATAACCTATACCATATCTACACAATGGAATATTAACCAACCATAAATACAAGTGTATTAATTTATGCTACAACATGGATGAATCTTGGTAACTTGATGCTATATGAAAGAAGCTAGACACAGAAGGCCACGTACTGCATGATCCATTTTTGAAAAATCCAAAACTGGTAGGTAAATCTACACAGATATAAAGCAGATTACTGGTTGCCAAGGGCTGGGGAGATGGTGCAAACTGCTAATGAGACCAGAGAGTATTTTGTTTTCGGTTTCAGAAACGGAGATTGAGCCCTGAGCCCTCACCTTGGGCTACAACCCCAGCCTTTTTGTTGTTTTGAGGCAGGGTCTCTTGCTAAATTACCGAGTCTGGCTTATCTCACAGTGCAGTGGTCAGTGCACCACCACTCTTAGCTGAGACCAGTTTCTTTTCTAGAGTACGTGGAGGGGTGGGCTGAAATTAGCCAGTGGTGACTAAATTTCAGAACCTTGTGAATATACTAAAGTCTATTCTATCCTACATTTTTAAAAAGTTAGTTTCATGGTATGTTAATTATATTTCAAATGTTGAAAATCTACGTAAAATGTTTGTAAACGAGTGATTGGAACTATTTTAAAATACTTCTAAGGCAAAAAAAGCTTTTCCCTTCTCACAGTAAATAATCTAACCAAGACCCAGGATTGATGGATACAAATGTGATGGTACACGTGTGTAAAACAATGTTTAAAATATAAATAAATAGTAAAAGTTCCTTTACAAAGTGAAGGCAAGTGAAGCCCAGAGACAAAAATCTATAAAGCTGGTTCTCTGGGAGGTTGAGGGAGGAGGAATCCAAGTTTCAGCCCAGCCTAGGCAAGTTAGCAACTTAGTGAAACCTGCCTCAAACAAACAATAAAAAACGACTGAGGACGTAGTTCAGTTCAATCCCCAGTATGGAGAAAAAAAAAGTGAAAGTTATCAATGCACTACTCGTAGGAATTCTAAAGTTCTCCTAGTAAATCTTTCATCAACTAAGTGAATTACATAACTTAAAAATATTTCCAGCCCCATTCCCCAATGTTTAGTCAGTTTGGTTGCCATAACAAATATATAGACTGGGTGATTTAAATAAGATGTATATTTTCTCACAGTTCCAGATGCAGGAAGTTAAAGGCCATGGTGCCAGCATGGCTGGGTTCTGACAAGGACCCTCGTCTGGCCAGGGGATGGCCATATTCATACCATAACCTTGCATGAGACTTTTTATGAGGGCACTAATCCCCACCTTATGGGCCCGCCCTCAGGATCTCATTGAAACCTACTTATTCCATCTCTAAATATCATAATAATGGGAAATTAAGAGTTCAACATATGAATTCATCTACCTCTGAGAACACCTGAAGCTCAGTTCTGCCAAGAGATCATTTCATCATCCGGGTGGTGGGAGCTGCCAACCACACCCACAGGGGGAGGCTGGGAAAGCAGATGCTAGATGATGCGCTCACTGGGGGAGGAGATATGTCTACCTGTGGTCCCAGTCTCCTTCAGAAATATTTCTCAGTGAGGACAGAAGACTCAGTAGACTCACCTCAACCCGGGCTTGTCTATTCTGAATGGTCAATTTCACTGTGATCCTCAAAACCTTGCAGTCAAGAGTTGCCTCGCAGATGGTATCACCAGCTTGTTTTGGAGACAGACCCAGGAACCCAATCTTGGGGCTAGGGCAGATGTGGCTCCAACCTTGACACTAGTGCACCTCAAGTTCATAACTTTCACCTTGTTAGGGCTGAACTTGGACAGCTGGTGTCACATGAACCAGGATTCAGGATGACTGAAGAAAGTTGCTTGTAGCCTCCTCCCAGCCAAAAGCCCAACTTGCTTTTTAAAAGTGATTTTGGTTGTTATATGGCACAACAAAGAAGGTAACTGTCAGAGTACAGTTTCTATGTTTCCAGTAGGGACAGAGAATGGATTCAGTGTATATATTAAAAATAGAGGTGATAGTACTCGCATCTTCACAGAATAACACTACTGAAAGAATCAGTGTAATAAAGGAGTCTTAGGTTTCTGACAGATTTACTGAGGAAAAAAAGAAGCTGAAACAGAATACCGACCTTTCTAATGTACCTCATAAATTCTCTGTCCTACCTTCTCATATCCATTCTAACTCAGTCACCACTGCATGTTCTGTCACAGAAATTACCATCCAGCCACACATTTGGGTCTTTAACTCCTGTAATTTTGACACTGGGAAACGAGATGATCGGAGGCAGTTACATGATAAATCTCCTTTGTCCTCCCACAATCCACTCTTCCAATGTCTGATTTCTCCATAAGGCCTGCCCCAAGAGCCAAGCCTTTCTTAGCCTGTTTCAGAAGTGAGATTGGCAAGTAAGGAGGCTCTCAGCCCACACCCAGTACCGAGGCCTAATGCAACTCGGGAAGGCTGCGGAGAACAGGGTCTCAGGACCCAGTGGGGTTCCATGCACACGGGAAGTGTTGAAAATCCAGAGAGATTTGGAAAAAGTGGGAGGACAGAATGTACATATGAGAAAATTTATTAGACACAATTCTCAAACTTCAAGAACTAAAAATACAGTGAAAATGCTTACAAGGTAAAGTTGAGCCAAATAAGCTGCCAGTGAATGATCTGGGAGTTGCTCATGAGCACAGAGCCCTGTGCCACAGGACGGAGCTAGGGTTGGACTTCCGCAACGGTGGGTCACTGCGGGGGCAGTAGCAGTGGACCTGAGTCCGCTATGTTCCCTCTGCCCTCAGAGGGAGGAAACACAATTTCCCACTCTTCTCTTTCAAATGGCATTTGACATTAAGGAAAAACCTCTAATGAATGGACTCTTCTGGTAATTAGTAATTTTGTCACTTTTTTTTGCAAAAATCCTATATTTTTTCTCTCTTATACATAAGCCCTCCATTGATGTCTGGAGTTCTGTGTCTATCATTCTATCATTTTTCATCTTTTCTCATATATTAAATATCTTTCTCAATTCAGCGTCTACTGTTTCCAGACATTCCCTTTTAAAAATAAAAAAGTATCTAACACTGGTTATGAAAATGACTGCAGTCCATTTTCCAAAAAACTAACGTGCAGTTTTCTCTTTAGAATGGTGGCTGTCACGGGGGTCATGACTCAAGGGGTTACCAGGTGTCCTGCATCCCAGAGTCTGGAATGGACACCAAACAACCACAAGGAGGAAAGGCAAAAGAGACCGCCTTGTTATATGATCCATTAAACTTTCAATGGCCACAAGACTAACAATATGATCTTTGAAGAGTTTTTTAAACCATATAAACTGGAGGAAAGTCATTATATGTGACTTGTCTGATCTGAAACATGACCATTCAGAAACCTTGTGCTAATAGGCCATTTCATGTACACAAGATGTTCTCACCTGTTTTCTTCCCAGAGTACATAAAATTCAAGGATTTTTAAATTTTTTTAACAGTTAAAATTATATATACATATAAATGGCCTTATTTTGCTGTGTTCTAAAACTGCTAAAAAGGCCAAGCAATTTTTTTTTTTAATTCTCTAAGGCTGTTATACAGTCAAAAACTATTTCTTGCAATAAAAATATTCAGCTTTATCTCTCAAGAAAAGGCTTTTATAGAGAAGTAGGAGCTGTCCAGATTGCCTTATTTACCTCTTCCCTTGCAGCCAAAACTGTCATATGTTGTTTCAAATAGCATTTTAAATGACTGCATTACAAACACTGCACCCAAAATTTTTCATAGCAATTAAAACACAACAATCTGTGCATAAACAGACAAAGCACCTACAACCTTGGGAACGGGAGAATCTAAAAGTCCAGTTCTAATGTATTACTACATGGTTTCATATGCTGTAAACTATCATCACCATCTCCAGAACTTTTCCATCTTCCCCATCTGACATTCTACACTCTTCACACACTAGCTCCCTATTCCCTCTCCCCAGCCTCCTGCAACTGCAGTTTCGCATCCCATCTCTATGAAATGGAGTGTTCTAGAGACTTCATTTAAGTGGAATAATACAGTATTAGTTCATCTGTGACTTGATTATTTGACCTAGCATAATGTATCCAAGGTTCACACAAGTTGCAATGTATGTTGAAACTTCCCTCCTTCAAAAGGCTGAATAATTTCCTACTGTACAACATACCACATTTATGATTCCATGTGTCTGTGGACACTTGAGTTGCTTGTGTTACTGCAATATAATGACTGAAATGTAGATGTACAGATAGAAATTCAGTTTGAAGTAAGCATATGGCGGCAGTAATGACAAGAATATTCTTACGCATTCTTCCTTTTCATTTCCTAGGTCATTTCTCTTGCAGTTTCGTGATGGCAGAGTGAATACCAAGTTTCAACTGCAGGTGGCAGCAAATGTTCATAAACTAAATGTATCATTTGGTAAAAGCATAACAGTTCTCACTGTGTTAAATTTTGCCTCTGCAAAGTAGAATCAATAATTTTCTTCAGAATTCTACTAAGGTATACATGTAGTTTATTTGTGTTTCCCAGCGGGTTCATGTATTGAAATTTAATCCCTACCAGAAGGTATTAGGAAAGGGGAAACTTAATCCAGTCGTGGTGCTTGGGAAGGTCTTTGGGAAGTCCTTAGTGTGACACAAAGTCATCAAGGTAAAGTCTGGCTTCATAAAGAGAGGCCAGAGGGACACACTCCCTGTTCCTTGCCACGTGATGACCTTGCGACCCTAGGACTCTGAAAGCAAGGATACCATCACTTGATTTGTGACTTCAGTCCCGGGTTTCCAGAACCATAAGTTAAAATCGATTTTCACTACAACATACCCAATTGATGACTTTATGTTATTATCGGCATCAAAAAACTAATACTATCTTTTATGTTCAATGTAAAGAACACCTGAGATATTTTTTGGGGTTCAATTGAAGAGAAATTTTTCAATTGTGAAACAAAACAAGAGTGAATCAGTGTCTCAGGGCTGGGAATAAGGCTCTGAGCTTTCACACCCATACCTGAATGTCTCAGCTAAACACAGTCTTAATCTTGCTATAGTTCTGAGCTCTAAAAGTAATTATTCATAATTTTTTAAATATTAAAATTTTTATTTTCCACCTGTGAATTTGGCAAAAAAATTATGAGAATTTGAAGAAACATAAATGATAGCACATGCTCATGAAAGTATAAATCAGTGGGATCTTCCTGGAAGGCAATCTGACAAACTAAAAGCTTTAGCATACTGCATGTCCTCTTACCTAGAAATTTTATTTATAAATGTTTAACCAAAAATATCTGCAAACAAATAATACACACAAATAAATGCAACAGTGTTTATCAGTCTTCCCTCTATAATATGGAAAAGTAAACATAAATGTGCCTATTAGGAGAACTCTTAAGTGAATTGTGGGACACAAACCAAAAGGGATATTTTGCAATTATTATAAATCTCATATACCCAGTGAGGCACATACACCTACAAGATGGGCAGTTCAATCAAATAGAAGTACTTGCCCACTCCCTCTCTCTCACAGGACCTTGCTCAGTAGGGGGGTGAGGCAGATGGAGCGGGAACCAAGTGAGTCATGTGTGCACTAGGATTATGTTCACCCTCAATTTTCAAGCAAATCATGCCTTTTTTTTTTTTCTTCTTCCCCTCGAGATAGGGTTTTGCTCTGTAGTCTAGGCTGGTCCTGAACTTACTATATAGCCCAGAGTAGTCTCGAACTCCCAGAAATCTTGTCACAGTCTCCCAATTGCTGAAATTACAGTTTAAGGGGTGTTGGGAAATCGAACTCAGGACCTTGAACTCGCTAGACAAGCACTCTCACTGCTGTGTTATTTCTCCAGCCCACAAATCATACTTGTAAAGTAAGGCTTTCATCCTAATTACAAAAGTTTGGCCAAGTTTGGCCTCTCAGTTTAAAATTTAAAAGTTGGAAATGTAAATGTAGGTGGCTGGATCCAAGCATAATCAGTACTAGCTGTCAATGTAAATCACTGTCAGAAAAAGTATCAAACAACACAAAGCAACTCTGCCTGCTCTTTACTGGATACAAATACCCAGCTTTCAAATGTTAGCTGAGTGATACTTGGTCCCATCCATTTTCCTTTTATAGTTTTTCTTTTTCATGCACTTGCTTTTAAGGAGAGGAAGCTAGTGATACTATAGTTCTCAGCTGGGAGCAGGCACAGAGGATCCCAGCTCAGGAGTTAAGGGGTTGAACTCAGGAACACTGACTGACAAGGTATGAAACCCAGCCCTGCAACATAGGCCCTGTGCCTCAGTTTCCTTTCCAACCTCATGGGGTTATTGTGATGAACATTCAAGTTAATTATGAATAGAATCGTGTCTGAAACATAGTTAAGAGTAGTTTACTACTACTATAATTTACTGTGGTGGTCACTAACATATTAAGTATGTAGAAAGTCAAAACATAAACATCCCAGTTCCTTGACATTAATTTTACTCAACTACTTCAGTGCATTTTAAATGTACTAATTGAAAATACTATGGATTCAAGTATAAAACTCACTGTAACACGTCCTGGGCTTGTGGGAGCTACTCCTGGCTGTGCAGAATCCTCCTGGCTGAGGCTGTGGCTGGCATCCTCCACACACAAAATCCTTCTTCCCTCAGGAATCCCAGCAGAGGTCCTGTGTGTCCCCTGCCCGACAACTGTATGAGTTGCTTCTGTGGGGTCCTAACCCTGATTGACAAAGTCTTAGATGTCCTGGCTGTTCACCATGAAGTTAACGCTGTCTGTGGTGAGGAACAGCAGCTGTCATCCACTTGCCGTGGCTTCCCTCTCTTTGTGCCAGGTCCTGCTTCCACACCACTGGTTTTCAGGTCCAAGTCTCCAAAGCTCCTGCTGTGGACAAATTACTCTGTGTTACAAAACACTTCAACCCTTCTTTTTCATCTTTTCTGTCTAGTGTAGGATCAGGTGTCTACCTTATTGGTTCTGTTGCAGGAGTCCCAGATGATGAAAGCTGGTGTCAGTAAGCAGATGGGTGTGCAAGCTTTGTAAAAGCCTGGTCTACTTCTAGAAAAGATACAGCCAGCTCAGTCCCTGAGTCCTTCTTCAGAAACAAATCCCATTGTGGAGACGAAAGAAAGCCCCACACAATCATTTGCCAGAAATCTCTCCTCAGGGACACCATCCAGCAGACATTCCACATGATGGACCCTGGGAATGAAGGGGCTAGGGATGCAGCCCAGACCTTCATGCATGTGATGAGCTTTTAAGGATGAAATAAAAAATATCTTCTTCATCATTTATGAGGAATTAAATATAGCTTCTCTTGGTGAAAGATGTCAACCTTCCCACCTTCTTCCCTACTAGTAAAATGTTCCATTTTGATAAAGGCTATATAATGTCCCACTAAAAATTAATTACATTCCTTCACCTCCCTTGCAGCCTGCTATAACCACAGGACACAGCTCTGTTCTTAAGAGGTATGCTCAAGTCATCCAGAAATCAAAAGTTTTACTTTCTTGATAGAGTTTCTTTCCTGCCCCATCCCCATGTTCTTGTTTTATTTTGTTCTCTTTTGGTCTAAAATGTGGGTGAGAAAACAAAACAAACAAACAAACAAAAAAAGGAAGACAATCATTGAAACTGCGAGACTATCAGGAAGACTAGCCCCATGTAAAACATGGAGCAACAACTGAGGAAAGGTGCTCCACCACCCCTGAATTCCATGTCTAGGTGGAACTCCTCCTTTCAAGCAGGACTCCCTACTTCCTGTTAGGAAAGAAAAATATTACCCTACTGAGTTCAGTGACCATGCTTAGATGTATATTAGGTAAATCAAACCCAACCTCTCAGCCAGATGAATGAATGCTCTCAAGGATAGGCCAGAGAATTAAATGCATGGTTAGAGGTAGCCACAATACATACATGCTAGTTTACCTACTGGGAAAGCATGCTTAAAACATAGTACAGAGGGCTGGAGGAATAGCACAGCAGTTAAGACTCCTTGCTTAGCAGGTGCAAGGCCTTGAGTTCAGCACTACATAAGCTGAGCATGGCAGTGCATGCCTGTAATCTCAGCACTTGGGAGGCTGAGGTAGGAGGACTGAAGCCAATCTGGGCTCCACAGTGAGTTCAGGACGAGCCTGAACTACAGAGCAAGACCATGTCTCAAAAAAAGCATAGTACAGAACCATAATTTTATCAGATATCAGTCTATACATGTTAACAGATACTGTACAATATTTGATGAGTTACTAACCCTTGAGAGAAATGAAAGAATGACATTTAGCAGTGGAAATAGCAGAAGCAAATGACTTTTAAAATAATAAACAGATTGGAGTTTCCAAAGACCACTCATAAAATACTAATGAACAAAGGAGACCCTATTCATTAACAGATTCATTTGTCAGAATTTACTACCAGGCTACAATAACTCCTTTATGAGATGCGCAGAAGCAAAACAACCCATATCCTATTATATTGCACAAGAACGTTAGGAGGTCTGTACACACAACTAAAATACTAACATTTACACAGGTAAATGAACATTTGTTAACATCCAGGAGAAAGAGAAGAACTCACAGAAAAAGTAAGATGAGAGAGTTGTACAAAATGTGCCGGAATCAGAGCCCCCAATGGAATGAAATTGCAGAGGAGGACAGTGATATTGAGGGAGACTGAGGCTCGAGCGACAAAAGTAGGTCTAAATCTGTGGCCTTTATATCTATACTATAAATACACTACACTTCTACATTTCCATACTTAGAGCCGTTTTCACCACTTGTAATGTGAAAGATGTGAAATGCCTCGTGATGCCTGTAATTTAGTGCAGAATAAAAAGCTAAGACATTAACACAAAAGCAAAAAGTGTAGTTCACTATGTAATTAATGGGTAAATTAGATGGTTTGGAGGACAACTGCTACAGAAATTGAGAAAGTAGGGAGAGTTTAAGACCTAGAATAATTGGATATGGGTCCAATGGAGAAAACAGGAATATAGAAATGTTATAAAAGGAGGTTAGAAGAAAATTTTTCTACATAGAAAAGAAGGAGACAAGGAGGTACGAAGTTGTTTTGCTTGTTTGTAGACAGGAAAGATCTTTTCAGATAATACTGAGAAACACATTTAGATTTTTATTATTGGGGAAACTTGTGGATGCCCTTAAAAGCTCAAAAGAAGAGTTTTTAAAGTTCTCAAGGTGATTAGGAGTAAATCTTATTTCCTGAGGAGAAAAAAAAAAATTATTGATTCATATTCCCAGCCTGACTCAAAGCCTCACTGGTTGGAAAACATGCATTGTGCCAGAAGCCCAGACTTGGGCTTGACGCATGGGCCAGCAACTCCCTTCACTCTTCACTAAACTCCATCCACCAGTCTTTCATTATGGCAAAGTAGTACTCCATTGTATGTATGTACCACATCTCCTTTATCCATTCATCTGTTGACAGACATATTGTAAGGTTTGCCACTGTAAACATGAGTATGCATGTGTCATTGTTGTATGACTTTTGCTCTTTTGGGAAGAGGTATCACTGAGTCAAATGGGATGTCTATTTCTAGTTTCTTGAGAAAGTTCCATGCTGCTTTCCTTAATGGTTGTACCTGTTTACAGTCCCACCAGTTATGCAGAAGGGTTCCATATTTCCCCACAACGTTGCTAGCATTTGTTGTTTTTGAGTTTTGATATCAACCATTCTTACTAGAGTTAGATGGACCCTTAGTGTAGTTTTGGTTTGCATTTTTCTGATAGCTAATGATGCTGAACATTTTTTCATGTATTTATTGTACATTTGGACTTCTTCTGAGAAGTGTATATTCACTTCAGTCTCCCATTTTTTGACTAGGTCTTTCATTTGGGAAAGTCTGACTTTTTGAGTTCTTTGTATTGTCCATAGTAAACTTCTGTCTGAGGAGTAGGTGGCAAAGATTTTTTCCAGTTTTGTGATCAAGCAAGAGCATGGAATAAAGGAAATACGCATAGAAAAGGAAAAAGCCAAACTACCCTTATTTGCATAAGACATGATCCTTTACATACAGAACCCCCAAAATTCTACCAGAAGACTCTTAGAACTAATAAGCAAATTCAGCCAAGTTGTAGAATATAAAATCAACACACAAAAATCAATAACATTCCTACCCAGCAACAAGAAAAACATAAAGAAATCAGAAAAACAATCCCATTCAAACTGGCCTCCAAGAAAATTAAATATCTAGGAATCAACTTTATTAGACAATGAAGGACCTCTGCACTGAAAACTACAGTAGCCTAAAATAGAAATTAAAGAGACTATCATACAATAGAAATATATCCTCTTTTACTGGATAGACAGAACCAATATTGTCAAAATGGCCATACTACTAAAACTGACATAAAGATTCAATGCAATCAAAACAGTAAGAGCATTTTTCACTGAAATAGAAAAATGCTCCTGAAATTTATATGGAACCAGAAGAGATCCAGAATAGCCAAAACAATTCTAAGCAACAAAACAAAAGCAGGAAGCAGCACAATACTGGACACCCAAGTTATATTAGAAAGCAACAGTGATTTAATAATAAAAAAACACATGATATTTGCACAAAAAGACAACAAAGCAGAACAGAGGATGCCGACACAACACTGATCACCTTCAGCCATCTGATCATTGACAAAAGAGCCAAAAACACACGCTAGCGAAAAGACAGCCTTGCCAACAAATGTTGCAGGAAAACTAGTGAGTCACTTGTAGAAGAATAAAACAATGCACATCTCTCATCAAATACCAAAATCAAATCAAAATGGATCAAAGATCTAGATAATAAAACGGAAACACTGAACCTATTGGAAGAAAAAATAGGCAAAATCCTTAAAGACAAAAGCGTAGGCAAGGGCTTTCTCAGTAAGATACCCAGTGCACATGAAGTACACATCAAGAATCAACAAAAATGAGACTGTAGCAAATTAAAAAGCTTTTGCACAGCAAAGGGGAATGTTAATATCATAAATGAGTCAGACCAATTAGGAGTGGAAGATCACTCCAGAACTGCAGGCAAGACTGGCAAGTATCTGGGAAAAACAGAGGTCCTATTCTCAGAGAAGAGTCTACAGAGCATGAAAAGAGCCAAATGGTGTGTCCACATGGTCCTTAAGATCCCCAGAGCACTGGTCTGAACACCAGTGTTAGCCATTTCCATGCCACACCATAATTTTCAATCACCTACCAAACTGAGCCTTCTGAGTTGCAAGCACACTTGGTCCTCTCATACTTAAATCACTCTACAAATTATGTCACTTTTCTTTTGAGACAGGGTCTCGCTCTGTAGTCCAGGCTGGTCCTGAATTCACTGTTGGAGATGAGGCTGGCCTTGGACTCATGGGAATCCTCCTGCTTCAGCCACCCGAATGCTGGAATTACAGGTTTGCACCACCAAACCCAGCTTATGTACTGCTGAGGAATTGAACTCGAGTACTTAGTGCTTGACTTAGCACTTCATAGGCAAGAGCTTAACCACTGAGCCATTCCTCCAGCCCTCCCAAAATATGTCATTCTCTCTTTAACTTTACCTGAAACAAGAGCGAACACAAATGTTTTCACTGTCTTCAAGCACTCTGAAACTTTTTCACGAGATGGGGTCTCGATCTGTGTCCCAGGCTGGTCCGGAACTCACTATGGATCCCAGGTTGGCATTGAACTCACAGCAATCCTTCTGTCTCAGCCTCCCTAAGTATTGAGATTACAGGCATGTACCACAGCACCTGGCTATGTGATGCTGTGGTACCAAACTCAAGGCCTTACATTCACTAGGCATATATGCTAATTCCTGAAATATTCCACCAGACCAAAAATCTGACTTTCTTTGCTTTCTTCACAGTATATTAGTAAAGTAAATCTTTCAGCCAGACAGTTTAATCTGCTTTCTAAATTATCACTGGTCAATCTATTTCAGACAAAGTGAACCACTGTATTTTATTATTTTATTTATTAGATCGGGCCCTGAATTCCTGGTTACATGCAAATCAAAATTAATTAGGTGCATTTTAAACACCTATAGTGACCCTGACACAGGGATAGGATTTGAGATGCAATGAAAAATGTCATTTTTGAGAAGTCCATCATTACTTTACTCAACACTTGCAGAGTTAGGGTTAGAATTAAGGTCCAAAACTCCATGTTTTTCTGAATTTTTTAACTCTGAAGGGCCTTCCTCTTATCCCCACCTTCCAAAGAGAACACAGCACATACAGCTGAAGAGTAACAGCAATGTCTTCCTTATTTTGTTTTAACTTCCTCTCCTGACAAGTCTCCAAGCCAGGCAGCAATTATTAAGCACTCGGTGGTGCCAGCGCTGTGGATGAAGTGAGCACTGTCAGGCCCGTGAATTCTGTGAACAAAACAAAACAGGCAGCATGGTAGGAGTGCCAGAGAGAATTAACCAGAATAGAAACACTCTAGAATTCCAGTAAATTCATATGGGCATTTTTAGCTCACATGAGAGCTAGAAAAAAAAGAGGGGGTAGGTCTTGTATAGGAATCCAAGGCCTGCTGTAGTCTCTCAGTATTTTTTGGCTGGTCTGTTGATTTAAGCCTGTTTTTAGGACTCATTGCCCTTTTCTGATATTTTTCTGCCATTTCTCAATATTTTCAAAGTCAATATTTTATTGATCACTTTCTACCTAGTATTTCTTTATTTGCAATGGTTTTACATCTTTTATTCTTTTTTATATCTTTATTGCTGTTCATTATTTTCAACAATGTACCCCATTTGCATCAGCTAGGGATTTGGCTACAGGAGACTCACATTGTAATATTAACACAATTTGTGGGTCTGAGGACAAAGCTCAGTGGTAGAGCACTTGCCTACTACACGTAGGCCCTGGGTTCAATCCCCACTATTGAAAAAAAGTGACTTTATACATAATATATTTTATGCCCCATGTTCGTAAAGGAGACCAGTGGACAAAGTACCAAGATCAGAATGAAAGAGTCAAGTTTGACTATAAGCAACATTTTCATAGCTTTATGGGGGAATGTTTAGTTGTCTTGGCTATAGTTCTTTTATAGTAATGTTAGTAATACTCATCTTAAGAACTGCTTTTAAGTGGTTAAAGAGAAAATACACAGAGGAAAACAATCTAAATTAACAGACAGGTTTATTCCGACAAAAATACCACTGGTTGTCAGTGCCCAGCTCGTATCTCCTCAGGTACAGCTGACATGAAAGTCAGCTGTACCTGAGCAGTCAATTGACTCGCCGTTCATGTTTCACCATAAGCATCTCTCTGCCTGCAGTCTTCCAGGGAGTAATTTCCCACTGGGCAAACTCCAACAGGTCGAAGACTGATATTAATGGGCAAGTACTCCCAAATTTTCTCTTGTTGGGAAAATATCAGATGTGTTTTACAATCTCTCACAATGTCCACAGTGACACTAAACCCTACCTGTCTAAAGTAGTAACCTGAACATAAGCAACGCACCATTACTGGCCTGGTCCCCCAGTAATTCCCCCATGGTGTTTGCCTTCTCCCTCACCACGCTTTCTCGGATCACATCCCAAATAAACTATTTGCACCCAAATCTTTTTAAGAATCCACATTTCAGTGATACATAAACTAAAACTTTTCAAGTTTTCATTTTAAATTGACTTATATTGCTTTTATAGATGTGTTTTATTGAGGTTTGACTTTTTCTTTCGGTCTTTACCTTTAGCTAGTCTTTTTTATAAAGTGAACATAAGAAATCAGAGAATAGGGCAAAAAGGAAGAGGAAAAGGGAGGAAAACAGAAAGCTAAGATCTTTCACTTAAGTGAATTGAATAAATAACTTTAAAAAAGGAAGTCGAAGTTGGTAAGTGTGAATACAACCAGTCATGAGGCAGAGGTGAGAGAAGAGTGTGAACCACTAGATAAAAAGAATGGGAGATAACGCCATCACTGCTCTGAACCTGATATACCTTTAGACATACATTTTCTAAATTTGGATTTTTCTCATTATTGCCTCTTTTGGCTCCCACACTTTGAATTCCTCTATTTATACCCCATTTCTCATTCCCCAAGGTGACACAATGGAGTGAGAAAAGAGACAAAGCTTCAGGCAGGACTATGAAAAATGCCCCATTTTATCTCTAAGTTCTGAATTTGGATGAGTTACCTGAAGACCAGTCCGTGTTCAAAACAGCCAGGGACAAACCCAAACCTGAGAGAAGTAAGCAGGGGATAGACAGTGACTGATGAGAGCAGGTGCAGAATATGTATTCTAACATTCAGACAAAGTGCCACACTCCTGTATTGAACACAGCCTGGCAAGTTATAACAATATTTTAATGTTTATTTGTTTGTGTGTGTGTGTTTGTTTTTGAGACAACGTCTTGCTCTTCAGTCAAGATTGTTCCTGAACTCATTATGTAACACAGGCTGGCCTACAACTCACAGCAATCCTCCTGCTTCAAACTCCCAAGTACTAGGAGTACAGGCATGTGCCACTACACTGGTTTATGTGGTGCTGGGGAGTTGAACCCAGGGCCTTGTGCTTGCTAGGCAAATGCTGTAACTTCTATGCTATTCTTTTATCCCTAATTTTTTTTTTAGTAAGATGGTAATGTCTGGCCCATGGGCTTAGGCTATGAGCAATTATTTGCTCCAGCCTAGCTACAGCATCACCAAAGAGAAGCGAGTGAGTTAATTAAATATTTTATAAATATTGCAAGCAAATTTTTAAGTTGATGATTTAGTATGGTCCACAGATGTCTTATAAATAGCCAAAAGGCCTTTGGCAGAAAAAAAAAGTTACCCATCCTTAGTTCAAAACAATATTCGTTAGCCTTATTGTTTTCTTTCTTTATATTTTACCAGAATAGAAAAAATACTACTGCTAAAGTGTGCAAAGTAGCAGCTGCAAAATCCCCAAAGGCCAGATGTCAACAGCTTGAAGGTTGCCCTGGGACAGGGAGATGTCATGGGAGATGAGACTCTAGAGAAGCAAGGCGAAAGGAGCACACACCACACAGTGGCCCTTATCCTTGAGACCCAAACTCACCACCTTGAAGGAGTTCTGACTAATGGCCGAAGTACTCTTCTGGAATGACTCAGGGATCGCTTTGAAGCATAAGGAGATGAATTCGAATACAAACAACAATCACGCCAGGGTCCAAATTGAGGGAAGGATTCACAACGTAAAAGAAACCCAAAGGAGTCAACACCAAACTACATCAGACAGATGTCCCCACTAAACCCAAAGAGATAGAAAACACACCAGAAATACACAACAGAATCAAAACAAACTATATTATTTCTCATTCAGATACGTAAGTATTTCTCTGAGAGACTCCATAGAATCTGGTATTCCAGAGAATCCCATGAAAGTGAGAGTGGCTAGACCCAGTGGTGTAGGCCTACAATTCCAGGGATTTGGGAGGCTGAGGCAGGAGTACTGCAAGCCTGAGCCCACCCTGAGCTTTTCTCAATAAGCTCCCTCCCTACTTCCTGCTTTCTGGAAGCATCTTGAGAAGAAATCACCTAAACTCAAGTTATAAGCACAGGTTCTGCTTTGTTAAATGTTACTACATTACTATATAATGTTCATAATTTGTGGCATAACTATAAAAATAGGGGTGGGCTGGATATGGTAAAAAGAGAAATTTCCTCTAAATAATATCTCTCATACTGAAATTTAAACCGGGCAGTTCTCATTATAGGAGTAGTACTATTGGCTGGCTTCTGTGAATTGCTTTAGAAGTCTTGGCAATTGCCTTAGCAAAAGACAAAATCAGTTCACCAAGAAAAAATTCAAGGTCTTTTCTGAAAGACAAAGCTCTTCCTTGACAATAGGTGAAGAGATCCTAGATAAGTCAGTCAAATGCTAAAAATCAGACTCAGAATTTAATTTTAAGGGTGGCAAAATGGCAAAGGAGACTGAGTGTGCATGTCCTTTATGTCAAAGATCTATGCAAAAGTCACAGCTTT
This sequence comes from Ctenodactylus gundi, assembly GCA_004027205.1. Taxonomy (NCBI): domain Eukaryota; kingdom Metazoa; phylum Chordata; class Mammalia; order Rodentia; family Ctenodactylidae; genus Ctenodactylus; species Ctenodactylus gundi. The sequence continues at coordinate 297,031 of PVKB01001453.1, read as the reverse complement.
GAATGGAAAAAGTGGGACCCTGAGATTGGGATGAAGGCATCTGTGACAATATGTATGAGGATCTTAAACCCTGGATGATCTTGAATCATGGAAGCCGCAGAAGTGAATCTTTTTCTCTTGCTAGAGGACAGCAGTCTTTCCTTGCCTGAAGAGGCAGAAAACTTTTGAGTTATCTTGCAGGATGGTTCTTGACCTCCTTAGGATCCCCTCTACTGACTTCACCAATTGTTTATAGACCAGCAAGAAATTACTGACCAACTAACAATTTGCTTACAGCTCTGCTTCAATAATACCAGGTCCTAACACACCAAGACAGGGGAGGTATAACCTCTGCCATGGAAAGAAATAATGTATTGAAAAAGAGGAAAATTCTGATAGGATGGAGAAAAAAGTGAAGTCAATAAATCTAAAGGTATGAACTTGAACACAATGAGTGGTCTATAAGGCTGAAGAGATGACAGTTTATTGCCTAGGAATATATTCCCATGACTCAGGGTTTCATGCCTTCTCAGGGATGTGTAGAACTTGATCCAACACCCTGCTGAGAAGCTAGCTTGACACTTGGACACGACAATGATGTAGAGATGCCACAGTGCTGCCTTTGAGTTTTAAGAATAAGGTCAGAAAGCTCAGGGAGGTGGAAACATTAGAAGGAGGCTTTTAAGAAATTCGTTGCTTAACAGTGGTTCCTGGATAATCCCTCCATTAGGTCAATAAGAAATGCATTAGAATTTTTTTAAAGTTAGTGGCAATGTGTAGTATGAATCCACAAAAGAAAGCCCTACTAATATAGACAATACAATTGGGAGCTATGGGAGTACACCCTCTTTCCACTTGTCATGGGAACTCCTCCTTCCCCATCACTAACTTCTAGACATAAATGACAAATAGACATACATCATAAGTTATAAATTGAGTCTGCATGGCTACAATATAATAGAAATGATAAATATTAGATGAGATATGAGCAAGTTCACAGGGCACAGCAATTTCTTGAATAGCTTATACCAAGTGCCCGTGATATGGCCCATGATTTCACACCTGGGGCCTCATGAAATGGTTCCTGAACTCACGGCAGTCCCCCAGGATGCTAGGGGTATCCAGTGGCAAGTTGGAGCTCAAGACTCTACATCAAGGCACATTTCTTGCTTCAGAGAACCAACCACTATTTTAAAAAGACAGTTTCTGGTATGCCACAGTGTCCTATTAGAGACAGCACCTGCCATGGGACATTAAGAAACTGCAACTGAAGATGCCCAATCTGGGGTCTGGGGGCACAGCTCAGCAGTTAGCATGTTATTTAGCAAGTGCAAGGCCCTGGGCTTTACTCCCCAGCACCCCATAAGCTGGGCAAGGTATCACAGGCCTGTAATCCCAGCACTATGGAGGCTGAGGCAGGAGGACTGCCTTGAGTTCATGACTATCTTGGGCCATGTAATGAGTTCAGGATCAGCCTGGACCACCAAGTGAGACTATGCCAAAAAAAAAAAAAAAAAAAAAAAAAAAAACCTCTAAGCTGCACACTGTCAAATAATATTGAAGCATCTAGCATCTAGGAAATGTGATTAAAATATACGGTGAATGTTTAAATAAAAATATTACAGTAAAACACATATCCCCATTGACCTCCCTCAAAATAATCCCCCCTCATGTCAAATACACTTATCTTATAGTTCCTGCCACTTTTCAAAGTAGTTCTGGTCTTTCATGAGTATCTTTATAAGGTATGATCAAGAATACAGTGCATGCTTCTGAGCACCATCCAGTTAAAAGTTAATCCCTGAAAAGAATTACAGGGTGTTCCCATCCCCCTTATTAAGTGGATTCTGACACCAGAGAACTTCTGGCTCTTCCCCAAAGTCAAAAGAACTGTGAAAGGTAAATGTTTTTTAATTAATTCAGAAATTCAAGGCAGCCACACAATACACCTAAAGTGTATCTGAATGAGGGGAGTACTTTCAGGGAGAATAATGGCAATTTGTCTTTGACTGTAATAGGTTTTTAAATTTTAAACATTCACAGAAGTTGGCACACCCAATGTGATAAAAGCTGCTAGACATAAATGACACATCGACTTATCATATATCATAAGTTATAAGGTGAGTTTGCCTGGCTGTAATATAATAGAAATGATAAAAATTACATGAGATATGAGCAAATTCACGGAGCATAGCAGTTCCTGAATAGCTCATACCAAGTACCCATGATACGGCCCATGATTCCACACCTGAGGTCTCATGAGGTGGTTCCTGTAACCAACTGATAGAGGAGGGGAAAAAAAGTCCTGTTTTGAAAATAAAATGGTCCAAAAATAAATAAAATGGGTCAATATGTTGGTTTAAGTGGTTTATGGTCATGCTACATGCATTCTAAAGTAGCCCCAAATGACAGCAGTAAGGAGCAAACTTCATAGTGGGCAGAGTCTGGCACAGAACATAAAGCCTGGTATAGAAGAAGATCTAGCCTGATATATAGGGGATATATGCTCTGTAATGCAGTAGTGAAGTACTTGGCTGATTGTTTTTGGGACTAAAATAAGCAAAATTTGAATTGACTTGATTTGATTTTTGAGACAAGGCCTACTTCTGTAGGCCAAGCTGGTCCAGAACTCACTGTGTAACCAAGGTTGGCCTTGAACACAAGGCAATCCTACTGCCTCAGCCATGTGAGTGCTGGAATTACAAGCATATGGCCCCCATGCCTGGCTTATGTGGTGCCAGGGAATCAAACCCAGGACCTCAAGCTTGCCAGGCAAGCACTCTAACCACTGAGCTACATAAAGAGTCATGTGGACACATCTATGGGAGTAAAAACAAATATACATATCTATCTCATATGACTGTCTACTGAAGAGGATTCACCAACAAGGAGGCTCTTAACAAGCAAGAAGAGACTATGGTTGGATAGATGTTAGCCAGTTTCTATTTTTGACATACTAATGCTACTGCAATGAACTTATGAACAAAGAGGCTTTACTGGCATGTATGGAGGCCATACATGGCCCTAATCATATTGACTTCCCTCACTAAGCCAACACAGCTACTAGTTCTGCAGTAATTTTATTTACAGAAGCAAACACCAGGATCAAGCATTTGTAGAATACCAAGCCTTAAGGATAACAGCAAGGCACTTAGTGATAAATTTATTACATTAAGTTTCTTACCCTCCTCCTCTGTAGGACAGAATGATTCATTCTTACTGGAACTGTCTCTTGTTCTGAATATGTGCTTGGCCTCCCTGCCCCTAAGTGTCACTTCTAAGACTATTACTGATGGCTCACAGAATGTTTTCTTTATGGACGTGTTATCCTGCATATTAATCAGTTTGGACCAAAGGATGCTTAGGAAGGAAGATATGAGAAGTCAAAAAAGGTGCAAGACTATGAGATCTACTGTTCCCACCATATACCATATTCTACAAAAGAAACAGTTCTGACATTAAATATGAACTAGTTGGAATGAACTAGTAACTAGTAAAGTGTAGCTCACTTTACTTGGAAACAACATTCTGCATAGTTTGGAGTTGTTCCAGGTGAAACGGTTTATTTCTTGAACCACGGACTAATGCATTGTGCTGTGTACCCAACAGCTGTAGTATGTAAATATGCAAACCAAAGTAGAGATGTGGGAATGACTTCTCTTCCCATCACAATCAGTGATGCATTTGAGGAATTTGTGCTTCTTACTCCTACATACATAAACACTGTTAGATTATAGTTGTTGCTTATTGTTATAGGTGAAAGGGAGAAACTCATTACTATAGGAGACACCATGAGAGTGCTGGAGAACTATGGCTATGTGTTTACCACTTACTAACTTTGTTTATTCAATGTCAAAGGGCTAAGAAACAAAGATTTTTTTTTTTTTGGACTTTCAAAACAATTGATCCTGACTGATAATGAGCACCTAGGATTGATACCAAATTATGGAAGCAGACAGTATTTCTAGATCTCAAAATATTCACACAGATTCTTCTGTTCCTCTATGCCTAATAAAAGCACTGAATAAATCTTGACAAAGGCAAACTTACAAAGTTTGGATTCCTCAAGGAAACAACTTCTCAGCCAAAGTGCCTACCAAAGGTGAGAAAAGTCTAGAATGGGTGATGAAAATTTAGAAGGGCCTGATCTGTATCAATCAGCAGTTGGAACAGGGCTATTTACTTGCTACAGTAACTCTCCTAAGTCCTTCTGAGAGTTAAAAACTAAATATGACCTGTGAAATTTGGTGACAAAAATAGACTTTATGTAGGAAAAAATGGACCTAAAAGTTTAAGGGACAGACTGCAAGAGATACTTTTGGTGTCCTAAGCTGCCCCTTTTGATTTCAGCTGCAATGGTGCTGCACATCTCCAGTCAGGCACCAATTCCCTCTCAAGCACTTGCTGCTTCACTAAGCCTTCCAATTTACCACTCTCTCCAAAGCCACAGAAGTTCACTAAGCTCGTGCTGAATGATAGACAATGGAATTAATTCCCCAAGAGCTACCCTCAACGAGTGAGTGAAGAGACCCAGTGGATAAACATGTCAGTCTTTTGTCCCCATGCGAGAACATTCTGAGGTGCATTTTACAGGGTTACTCTTCTAGAAAGTCCTTAGCAGAACTAAATTCTGATTGACCCAAGAGACAGTCAATTCCATAATGCATCACTGTGACATAAAACAGAAAAGAGCTGAAAAGTGCCTTGAAGATCACCTGTTAACCCCATGTATACATGGGTGGCTTTGGTAGATGTCAGCACAGAAAATTTTGCAGCGATTTACCAATACTCACAGTTGACTAATTTAATCCCTATGATTCTTCTGATCCAAACAGGAAAGAAGGGAAGAGAATAAAGGACAAAGAGGAAGTCATTCCTTCTTTTATACATTATATGCAGATGTCCTTTCCATCTAACCATAACTTTATGTAGAAAATGACTGATGTCCCCAAAGAAGGCAGTCAATAAATGTTGGCTGACAGAGTCGTGTTCTCTGATTGTCTAATCTCTGGAAAAGATTTCTTATGAATAAATAGTAGAGGTATCTTTCACTGCAGGAAGCAATGTCCACTTTTTAAAAACATGCAGTGTGTCTGATATATAACTTACCACTTAACCAACCAAGTATATCAAGAACATTCAAGTTGCTATGCAACCATAACCATCATCCATCTGGAAATTTTTTTTCATCTACACAAACTGAAACTGTACTCAGTAAATGCTAATTTCTCATTTTCCTTCCAATCAGTCTCTGCTAACTGCCATTTTACTTTCTACGAATTTGACTAGTCTAAGTATCTCACATAAATGAAATCATACAGTACCTGTCACTTTGTGAATTATTTCACTTAACATGAAGTTTTTAAGATTCATCTGAGTACTATGTGTCAGCCTTTTTAAGGATGAACATTTTGCTCATCCATGTATCTGTCAATAAACACTGGGACTACTTTCACTTTTTGCCTGCTACACTGCAGCTGTGACATTGGTATATGAATATATTAGAATCCATGATTTCAATTACTTGGGGTATATATAGAGAATTAGAATTGCTATCACATGGTACTTCTATGAAAACATACTGTTTTCCACATGGCAGCACTATTTCATATTGCAACTAGTAAGGCACAAGGGTCTTGATTTGTGCATATTACTCTTGTTATTTTTCTGGCTTTGGCTTATTTGCTTGTTTTGTGTTTTGATAATAGCCACCCTAATGTGTGAAGTGGCATTTTATGAGTTTCACTTGCATTTCCGCCATGACTAGTAATGTTGAACATCTTTTCAGATACTTGATACTGTTCTTGGTTTTTAATTCTGATGAGTCTAACTAATATTTTTTGCTGCCTGTGCTTTTGGTACATAAATTTTAAAAAAATTTTGAGAAAGGGTCTTGCTCACATCAGTCTTATTTCCAGTCCTAAGTTCCTTTCACTGTATCAAAGTGGCAAAACCAAAACCAACTCTTTGCCCTAGCAACATGTGGCTATACAAATTTGGTTAAGAGTTTTTTTTTTGTTTGTTTGTTTGTTTGTTTTTTGGCTTGGAATGCAATGAATTTGAGAGTTTCAACGTGATTGTCAACATTTGCATAGATTTTGAGGAAATAACACTACTTCCTAATTCTAATTTCATTTCATCAAGCTTAAGAGGGACGCAAAATCTGTATAATAGTTTCTGGCCATCTGCTCCACTCACAACTTCAGAACTAGAAGCTTATTTTCTGGACGGCCTCTCAGGGGGGGCTGAGTACCTAGCATCTCAGAAAAGATGTAGCCAATTTCAGGGCTCCTTTCTGTAATTCCAAAAGATCTGAAAGTATTTCAGGATCCTATTCAATCTTTACCTTGTTCGTATGTTGTCACAATCACACAACTTGCGTAATTTGGTTTTCAGTTTAATTTGTTAAAATTCTCAGATTTATATGATGACTATGTGTATGCTAAAGAGAAATCACAAAGAGGGGAACTTGGTTCCGTAAAATTGCATGGAAATTGCATTTTTAAAAAAACTTAAGTGGTCACAATTCTGCATTTTAAAGTTCATATTTACATTACCCCGAATGACTCATTCACTTCAACATCGGATAAGTCTTTTAAAAAAAATCATTTCACTTGCAGAAGAAGAGATGTGAAGAGAAAGTTAGAGGGTATAACACACTTACGAAGGTGAAAAAGTGCAAGTAACGGCCCATTTGGCATACCAAATACTTTAGATAGGACGAATCATTCCATCTTCTATTCCTTTTCCAATCCAAATCCATTCTTACTCACTTTTCACGTACACTTCATACACAATTGTTTCAGGTTCCACCGGACCGGGGAGCAATAGGGGTACAACTGACTGGAGAGCTGCGTTCCCTCCAACACTCGGGACACCTGACACCGAATGGGGACAGAGACCTGGCACAGTGATACCTGTGTGAGTGTGGAAGGAAGGGTCAAGTAAGCGCGGCCGGGTTCCCCGCGTCTCCACTGTCCAAGACTCCGGGTTGAGGTCCCCGTCGACAGGGAATTGGATGTGCGCCCGCCGCGCTCCGCGGGGAAGACCTGTTCGCGGGGGCGCTGCACCCGCGCGCATGCACACAGCGAGGCCCTGTGAGGCCGAAAGCATTCTGCTGACCCAAAGGTGCCCGCGGCCGAGTTTCCCACTCAGCACGCCGAAGCCAGGGCCCAGGGACTCCACGCGGCGGTGAGCGCGAGGCGAGCGCGAAGCGAGCGGCGGCGGGGAGCGGGGGGCGTGGCCCGGGCGCGGGGAGATGACGTCGCCGCCTCGCGCGCTCCGCGGGCTGCGCGCCCTGGCAACCGCGGCGCCGCGGCCCCGCGTCCCCCTCCGCGGCCCCGCCTGCCCGGCTGCGGCCCCGCCTGCCCGGCTGCAGCCCGCCCCGTCTCCTCGGGCCTCCGCACTCCAGCGGCGGTCTCCCGGTTCCCAGGGGCGGCTGCGCTCGGGGCCGGTGCAGCGGCGCTGCCCGCCGCGACCTCGTCCGGCGCAGCGCGGGCCCGCCGCCCCGCCGCGGCCTCGGGACCCCTCGCGCCCGCGTCGCGGACCGCCCCGTCCCCGAAGGGGGTTCCTGGGGTCGCGGCGGCTGGGCGCCTGCGGCCGGAGCTGGCAGGCGCCGAGGGTGGCGCCGGGAAGCGGCCGCGGCCACTCCTGACGGGCCGGCGTCGTTCCTTCGCGGGCCTTCCCCGGGGCGTGGGGACAGGGACCCCGGCCGCGGTCCTTGGGGAAGATGGCGACCCCGGGCATGAGCTGGCAGCAGCACTACTACGGCGGCTCGGCGGCCGGGGCAGCCAAATTCACGCCCTCGCCGGCCGCCCACAGCCTGGACTACAGCCAGGACATGCACCTGAAGATGAGCAAGAAGATCGCGCAGCTCACCAAGGTAAGGGCGCGGCGGGCGGCGGGGAGGCGGCGCGTCCCGCCCGCGCTGGGGCACCGGGCCTTACCGGACGAGCAGCAGCCTGGCGCGCCCGTCCAGACCCGCTCAAACTTCGGGGAATCCAAATTCGACGGCGCGGCGGCACCGCCCGGCCTGGGGCGCTTGGACCTCGTTGCCCGCCAGGGTCGGAACAGCCTGGAGTAAGTGGGAGCCCACTCTGTGTCCCCTGCTGCGCGCTCGCGTCCGCCCGGCTCCGCGGAGCTTCACGCCGACCGCGCCCTGCGAAGTACGGGGTCGGGTTCACCCCGCGCGACCCAAGTCTTCGGATCCAATCAGTATTCTTACTAGTTACGCGGTTAAAGGGAAAGCAAACTTTCTGAGCTTTTTCGGAGTGATTTAGGAGGGTAAAACATACCTTGCATGCTATTTGGGGGATTTAGTCATTCTTTATCCTGAAAAAACGGTCAAGGATTATTAGATGAATCACACATTTAGTTAAATGTTTCGCTTTATCCACAGATAGTTTTCGAAGAGCCTGCGGGTTTGGCCAGTGGTAGTGAAAGATGATACCCGAGTTAGTGGGCTCTGTTTCTAGTGTAGTAAATGTTAATGAGAAAGAGTTGGCTCTGCGAGGCAAAAGCAATTCGGATCAATCATTCTCTTCTGGTCCTTAGTAAATACCTGTTCAATGAAAAGTGATTTATGGCCTCCGGAAGTTAACGGGCGATTACCACTTGACAGGAGTGTGTGTATGGAAAGAGGTAGGCATTGTGAAGATTAGACTAGATAACCTCAGACATTTGACGCAACTCCGCAATTCTCAGAGTCTAATTTGTGTATTAGTTGGCTTTATTGATAGCGGTGGCATTAGAATTAGAAGACAAAAGAAGTAAATGAGAGTGAAAGGGATAAAAAGATTTTATTAAAGAAATGTGATCCAAGGTACAACAGTAACGTGAAAGAGCTAGAAAACGAGGGAACAAATAGAGAAAGCAGAGTTTCAGGTAGGCATAGGGCAGGAAAACTCAGCCATGCAAATCAGTGCAGCATTTTATCAAGTTTTATTTTTTTTTCTTTGTTTTACCTTTCTCTGTGTCAGCTTCCTCCCAGAGGTTGCTATGTGTCCAGTTTTTACTGCTTTTTCATACAGTAAGATCTGTTTTCCTTATTTATGGCTTTGGAAAATGTCAAAATTTGCAGTCGTATGTATTTATAAATAATACACCATAAGCATGGCATTATGAATATGTGTGTGAAAAAATACATATATTCATATTTTATTATCTCCTATTTAAAAATTTTGCTCATGAAGAATTTACTGATTGACATCAGCAAAAATGTGATCCAGCTGTTAAATGTGATTCAGTATGTTAAATAGAATTATGACTGAAACTTGATAATAGGTTGTATTTTGTAATTAGCTATTGTTATAAAGGTAAAAAATAGTATCTTAGTTCTTTTGGAAAAAACTCAGTAGAATCAACTATTTAGAATTATACTAGCAGTATAATTAAAGATATGCCTTGGGAATATGACACATTGTCGTGGGTTAAAACTGCCACTTTGTCAGATACTAGTAGTGCCACTTTCAGTAAAACACTAACCCTTAAGCTTCCTTCTCTAAACTTAAAGTTGGGAATGTTGATGATTATGTCTGTTGTAAAACATTGTGGTGGCCCATAGTAGGTTCATAATGCAAGTTGCCACCGAAAATACATGTTGTGTACTGACACAATATGAGTAAGATGTGGGTAGTATACTTTAGAAGTGCTCTTCTCTAGAAAAAGTTTACATTTTAGATAAAATACTGTATGTATTAAACTCTCAAAAAGGGTTTGTGCTAAATTATAAAAAAATGTATGCAGTAATTCTTATACTTAAATATCGAGGTTTAAAGGTTTCACATTCTGCCTTATTCTGTTGCAGAGACGTTTCAGAGATCTGGATGGCTTATAGGTTAGGGATGAAAGTTTTATACGTTATAGTAAAGGATAAGGATGAAAAGGATAAGGATGAAAGATAGGTTGAAAGTTATTTACATTGTAGTAAAGCCTCAGTGTTTTTAATATGTGTATATTTGTTCAGATTCTGTTTCCTGAAAGTAAGATCGCAGCTTTCTTTTGTTTTGTTTTGTTTTGTTTTCAGTACTGGTGATCAAGCCCTGAGCCTTCACAATGAACTACATCCCCAGCCTACTTTGATTTTTGAGTCAATGACTCATCTAAACAGCTAAATTTCCCAGGTTAGTCTCAAACTTGCAGTCCTCCTGCCTCAGTCTCCCAGAGGCTGGAGATTACAGACCTATGCCAGTAGGTCCATTTTAGCAGCCTTCTTGTAATGAGGAGAAAACAGTTCTTAAAGCTTGTTTTGGGTGAACGAAACTTTGGTAAGTGTTGGCGCTAGAGTAATGCACAAGACAGTCTCTGCCTGTTAATATTTTGCTCATTCATGTCCAGTTTTAATGATGATATTAAATTCTTGCACTGGTAATGCACTCTCATGTTGTAGCCCCTTTCTGGAGTTGTTAATGGTCAAACCATCTCAGGATAGGCAGGGAAGCTGCGTGGATTCAGTTTTGTTTTGTACGATCATATATGTGTACTGTAATACATGCCGCTGTGTTGATTCATTAGCATACAATGTCAAAAAGCACGACTTATGTAATTGCAGCCTGTTTTTATCACTTTCAATTTGTTTGTTTTTCTTTCTTTTCACCCTACGGTGTGAGGCTGGCTTATCATCTGCTATGGATGGACTTGACTTTTCTGATTTCTCGTAGGTAACACAAATCATTGTTCATTAACTAAGTCACAAAAGTCTTAATTTATTAAAATGTCCACTGCTAACAAAAACTCCAGACCAAGCCTAAACCAGAGATGAAGCCTCTTTCTTTCATGTCCACTTTTTTTTTTTTTTTTGACCTGGCTTTTCTACTTGTCCTCTTTTGTCTTGCCAGTTCTGGTTTCTAATCTTTTGTAAAGATATGCCAGGAAGAAGGAGCAACCAAACCAAAACAAAACAAAAAAGCAGCAAACTTTCATTGGGGTAACTGTGAAGCTATATGGTCTGTGCTTTTGTAGCCTTGGCAGATGTTTAAAGCTCATTATTTCATCTGTAGATCCTGTGCCACTCACTTCAGTTGCTTGAAATTTTGGCCTTGACTTCCTTGACAGCAAAGATACATCTAAACTCTGATTGATTGTTTACTCCTTTGTCAGCTTGCTGGAGCTGGCATTACCTCCTTCTTCGTTTTGCTAAGGTCTTTTGAAACTGCAGATAAAACTTTGGAGGGACACATGGGAGTCCACCCCGCTGGCTCTCTCTTTCCCTAAGCATCTCTCCCTAGCATCCACATCTGGTCCCTAGGGAGCATTTTAGTCTTTTTTTTTTTTTTTTTTAAGCGCAGACTGTGGTTTCGTCTCCTGTGCATCATCATCCAGCTTCTCACCTTTTAGATCATTCCAGGGATGAATCAGGTACCACATCAGATGTTCTTCAGCAGTTGAGACATGTATAAAGCTCTCAAAGTGCATTGTTCACTTAGGCTGTCACTTGGTCTTTAGTATGCGAGGAGAAACATTTTCTGTCTTTCTTCTCTAAGGAAGGAAATGTCCAAAATTTGCTGTAATCTCCTTGAAGTCCCCTCTTACTAGTGTTGAGGGTAGTAGTTAACACACCTTACTACTCCTTTCTTTAGGCTGCCTCTTTTGAAAATTTTAAAATATTTTAATACCTGTTCAGAATGCTTTTTCTTTTATCTTTGGTTCTCAGGTAGAAATTTTTTTTTTAAATATCCTATTATGTTAGCTACTTATTAAATGCCTCTTCGGTGGATTGCAATTTTGATTCAACTCAATATATACCCATCACTAACAGACACAGCTAGTAAGTTTCCAAAGAACAGAAAATAATTCTCTTTTGTGCTTCATACTTTTAAGTTTTCTTTTAAATACCCAGCTATGACCTTTTTCTTTTCTTTTCTTTTCTTTTCTTTTTTTTTTTTTTTTTTTGAGACAGAGTTCATTCTGCAGCCCAGGCTGGTCCTGAACTCACTGTGGAGCCCAGGCTGACCTTGGACTCAGGCAATCCTCCTGCCTCAGCCTCCCAAGTGCTGTGATTACAGGCGTGCACCACCATGCACATCTTATGTGGTGCTGGGGAATCAGATTCAGGTACTTAGCGCTTGACTTAGCACTTGCTAAGCACTTTAACCACTGAGCCATTCCTCCAGCCCCCAACTATGACCTTTCTACCTGAATGGGCTGAGTATTCTCACTTACTTGCTGCTGTCTAGAGTGTTCCCTAAAAGCCTCATGCATTCTGATGTGGTGGGATACCTGTGGAGCTATATACTGTTGGGTGGCACGGCTTGGCTGGAAGGGGCCGGCGCTTGGCGATTGACCTGGAAGTGTGTGTGCTGGTACTGCCTTTCTTCTCCGTTGGCTCTGTTGTGCCGTGCCGTGAGGAGCTCTGGCTCCAGCTCCTGCTCTGCCTCTGGCCTCACCATGTGATTTTGCCATCTCCAACTGCCTGCCTGTGAATGGACTGTGATATGAAGCTGTGAACCAAAATAAATATTCCCTAAAACTGGATTCTGTGCAAGCAATGAAAAAGTAACAGAGACACTGGCCTTTCCTTACTGTGCACTATTATGTTTATTAGCTATATTTCTTATTTGATAATTAAACAAATTTGTGAATATTATTTATTTTGTCTATAAATTATCTTTATCTTGTTTCCCTGGTTTCTTGGCAGTAGGGTCTGTGTCTTCTATTTTGTGAGTGCTTTGCATGTAACATGAAAGTATTTATTAATGGAGGTGGCTGTGGTGGTGGTGTACCAAGTAATTTATTATACATTAGAGAAAGTGAATGAATATTTTTGAGGACTTTACCCTGCTACTCTCCTGGGTTAATGACAGGAAATTTTAGTTAAGTTAAAATACTCTTAGATATTAAAATGTTGTTAGTTCTCCTTAAAATACTTCTAAAAATTATATACTGATTTCATATGAAAATAAACTATAAAGCACTTTATTTAAAACTTACACATCATTTTAAAATGGAAGTGATTGAAATATTTCTTAGAAGTTATTTTAATATTTAATGCTAACTCTTTGTTTTTATATCAAAGCCAGAATGTGTTTATGTAATACTGAAGCCAAGAATTTTCGAATGATTGTTTTTTCCACATTATATAAAACTCATTTTTCATTAATTGGTTTGTCTGAATTACTTAGATAATGTTACATAATAATATGTAGTTTTGCTTGTGGCTTTTATTTTAAAAGCGTAAGTTGTAAGTAAACTCATAAACATAGAGTTGGCTGTGTTTTAGTTTAGCATTGGCACATGCCAACACAGCATCTTTTTTCTCCTTTGTTACACTGCAGCTTTGTGATAATCTGTCGTGCAGTAGCTTGGATATAATCTTTTAGTCATAGTTGAGCAGACTGAAATTAGTTGGACTAATTTCTTATTTTTTACCTTTGGGCCCAGAAATATAATCTGTCAATTACTTGTCCTGAAACTTAAAAGGGACTGACTGTCTTTAGAATTAAAAGGTTTAGGGCTGGTAAAAGTCTCAGATTCTGAGTAGCCTAACTCCCTCATTCAGAGGTGAAGAAGTTGAGGGCCCAAAGTTATTTTAAAACTGTCAGTGGCAGTACCTAGGTCTCCTGATTGCTCTAGGAGGGGGAATTTACACTAGCCACTAGCAAGTATCTTTTGTCTGTGTCAGCCTTTTTATTATTAATTGTTCAGCAAGAAGTCATAGAATTGTTGATACTTTCTTGTTACAGTCATTTTATTACCTTCTGAATCACAGATTTTTGATAATGGTGAGGCCAATGTGTCTTCTGTCTCCTTCAGGCACTTTAGTAATTTTCTGAGTTTATACATTAAATTTTGTAACTATGGTTTGGTAACTTTGGAACAGAGACATCTATGCGTTCTCGTGTGTATGTATGTGATGTGTGCATGTTTGTATGTTCTTAGATAAATGTAATGTTTTTGTTTCTATTAACCGTTTTAGTCATTCTATACGTGAAAAAAATAATCACATTGATTTAGAAACTGCCATGCCACTTATAAATGAAAAGAACATTACTTGAATCTATCAGATGTGATGCCCCATAACCCTTTGTAGAGACAGACCCTGGAGAAGGGAAGCTATTGTTAATTGAATTAAAGAGTTCCTAAAAATAGTATAATATTGTAAATGGTAGTTTGATATGGAAGACTTACATTTTATATTTCAAATGTTATCTGAAACATAGGGGCTCTTTTAGATTTACCTAAGATCTTAGTAGTTCTTCAAAATATTACATATTGAGTATTCCTTATACAAAACACTCAAGATTAAAGTGTGTCAGATTTCAGGGTGGTTTTTATTTTTGAACTTTCGAAGAGACTTTACTGGTTGAATATCACTAACCCACAATCCAAAATCCAAAATGCGTCAGAATTCAAAATCTTAGTGCATTACATCAACATTCAAAAAGTTTTGAAGTTGAGTATAGTAAGTAGCTCACTTCTATAGCCTCTGCTAGGGTAGATGAGGCAGGAGGATTGCTTGAGCTCAGGAAATGGAGGCCAGTTGGCCAACAGAGCAAGACTGTCTCAAAAAAAAGTTTGGATTTTGGAGTATTTCAAGTTTCTGTTTGTAGATTAGAGATGTTCAGCTTAATACCAGTGGAGTCTATATGATTTTTGTCCTGTATCTTTTACTACTGTCATTTTCAAGCTTAATGAGGCTTGAAAGTAAAACATTTAGTCTGTAAATTACATTGCTAATTTTTAGTTTATCAGTAAAGTTGATAATTTTAGTAGACTTCTAGAATAAATTTCTTTTTCCAAATTAAGGAATATTTTAGTTAACTGTAAGTTATCCTAGTGATTAATCTCATACCTTCTAGTGTATTATATATGTTTTTAAAACATAACATTCACAAGTTATACTGGAATCAGGTCAAATTTACACTAACTGTATTAGACCAAATTTGTAAAATTCTGCAGTTTTATTTATGAATCTGTTTTAATTCCTTTTTTATTTGCCATGTCTCTTTTCTTATGAAATAAAATGTGGAGTTTAAATTGCATATTCTAGGCATTGACCTTTTGGATGAGCAGATTTAGTTTATTCTGAATGTGTATACCTGTGTATTCACAGGTACAGGTTGGATATCCCTTATCTGAAATGCTTGGAACCAGAAATGTTTCAATACTTGAACTTTTTCAAACTTTGAAATACTGGAATATCCATAATGTGTTATCTTGGGAATTGGATCCAAGTTTAATAAAAAATTTATTTTTGTTTTATATAAACTCACACAAAGTCTAAATGTATTCTATGTAATATTTTCAGTGCACCTATTTTTTGACTGATCTGTCACATGAGTTCAAGTGTAGAATTTTCTACTTGTGGTCCATGTGTTTGGTAAATTTGTTGAGTGCCTAGCCTATATAGGTTCCCATTCTCTGGGCCATGGACTTGTACCAGTCTGTGGCCTATTAGGAACCAAGCCACACAGCAGGAGGTGAATCCTGGGCCAGCATGCAAAGTTTTATCTGTATTTACAGCCACTTCCATTACTTGCATTACCACCTGAACTGTGCCTCCTGTCAGATTGGCAGCATTAGATTCTCATGGGAGAATGAACCCTACTGTGAACTGCAAATGCTAGGGATCTAGGTTGTGTGCTCCTTACATGAATCTAATGCCTGATGATGATGTGGAGCTGAGGCTGTGATGCTAGTGCCGCTTCCCTGCCCATTTTTTGAAAATATTGTCTCCCTCAAAACCAGTCTCTGGTATCAAAAAGATTGGGAACTGCCTTTCTAGACAACAGACATTGTGCTCGGCACTATTAATTATCCATATTAATTTACTATCCCAGTTTGGTCTGTGTATTTTCTCATTTTTCAGTATGCCTGAGAAAGTAACAAATATATTAATCATATATATTAATTATACAGATCATTAAGTTAATTCTGACTAATTTTAAATAACTGGCCACTTCTTTGTTTAGGTTCTTTTCAAGTAGAAACTGTATATCTGCGTTCCTTAAATAAAGAGAATATGCTAGTGGTTAGTGGTTTTTTTATACTGAAGATTTGAACCCAGATCTTTGCTTGCACTTAGCTACAATTCCAGATTTTATTTTGAGATGGGGTCTTGCTAATTGCCCAAGTTGCACCAAAATTATAATTCTCCTACCTCAGCCTCTCAGAATGCTGGAGTACAGGCATCTACCACCATACATGGCTTCTTAATAAGGTTTGGATGACACAATTGATTGACACATTCTGTGGTTACAAATTATTGTAAGATAGTCGACCAGCCAGTAGAGGAGGAATATAGTCTTCTGAAACTCAGGAGTTACAGTATTTTTATTAGGTCTGTATTTCTCATTGGTAGGCCAGGGAAGCACATTCTCAGAGCCAAGTGGGAATGAAGTAGTAATGTCCTTTGTAAGGGTTAGAGGACTGGTTTAGTTACACAAGTTTCTATTTCATTTTCAACTTCATGTACTATTGTGACCCTCAAAAATTTTTAATCTCTTAGAGCCTCCATGTTCTCATTTATAAAGTGAGAATAACAGAGCCTACCTTATAGAATTAATGTAAAGATCAAATAAAATAACTTCTGTGAGAGGGACATTCACTGTATGTCAAGTCCTACCCATTCTCCAGTATTTTTGTCTTAGTTACTTTTTCATCACTGAGAGTCAATTCCTGACATCCACAAATTAGGGGAGGAAATGTTTCTTTTAGCTCACAGTTTTGGAAGGTCATAGCTCTTTCATGGGTGACCAGCAACAGTAGAAGAACATGGTGGAGGTGGGGACAGATCCTCATGACATTGCAAACAGGAAGCCAAGTCAAGTCCCAGGGGAAGGGCAAAAGTTGCATTTATCCTTCCTGTCCCACTGATCCACCTTTTCTGGGTCCAGCCTCAGCGTTCCACCCCTTCAAGTTTAAGCCCCGACTACATGCCTGTAATCAGTCCATACAACTGTAATCCAGTCCACATGCCTATCTTCCACTATGTGCCCATAATCCACCCTTCCAGATCAGGCCCCAGTCTCCTAACAGTTTATGGTTCCATAGATAATCCATAATATCCAAATACATGAGACTTTTGGGAGACATACTAGATCTAAGCAACAACAATTTTCCTCTTTTAGCCTCTGCTGAACCATGTCTCCAATAATTATCTTTTTGTATATATCTTCTCTGATAGAGGTATGTTTTACGTTGTTAGGGATCATAAGAATCAAAAATAAAGGTTGAAGAAGCAAATATAATTCAGTTTTTCATAGTAGTCATGTTCCATGTCCTAGGGTCAGTTCCTGACAGCCTCTAGTCACATGTTCAGTAACCAATTCGTAACTTTGTTTTATGTGTATTTTTGTTTAAAACACCTTAATTGGTATATATTTTTGACTTGTTAACACTGAACTCATAGCTCATGCTTGAATGAAGCTTATCTGACACAAAATGAGTGTATTTCATTTTGGGGTTACATATCCTTTTGAACAAGTAGGTGAATTTGCAGATATGGAGTTCACAAATAAAGAATGTTGGCTACATCTTTAGTAGAACTTCGCCTCTGCTGTTGATTAGCCCCTGTTTTTCTTGTCAGCTGTTGTCATGGACCTGTGTGACTATGATTCTTATTAACACTCTAAATACCCTCATGTGAATGTGACTGTGACTCTTACTATCTCCCGATGCACCCACTGATGGGAGGAGTGGAAGGGATCAGAAGGATGGGAATACTCCTCTTTTTTGTGAGTTGCTTAGTCACCTAGCAGCTATCCTGCACTCATAATCATGGAATAAAATTACATCCACATTCTCTCCTTGTATGTTAGTTATAATCTTCATAATCAGAACTTGAATCTGCCACATTGTTCTAGGTCAGAAAAAGTAACCAATATATATTATTCCAGAGTGTGGAGCAAAAAAATAGAGTGTTTTATTTTAAATAAATCTTAGTCAAATTGACAGTCCTTTCAGGTTAAACCATCAGCCCCTTTCAACCAGGCCCAACTTCCCAACAGCACAAGGTTCTACAGTTATCCCACTACATCCAAATACTCAAGACCAGACCATGGGAATACCCTTACTATTTGCTTTCTTATTGCCATTTCTTGATTGTGGAGCATTGCTAGAGAAAATTACAGACTGATAAGTTAACATCTTCCCAAAAGTGTCCATATTCTAATCCTTGAAACCTGTGAACATGTTACCTCATATTTGCTATGTGATTATGTTAATGATTTTGAGCCGGGAAAGTTATACTTCATGATTTGGATAGGGCAAATGTAGCGACAAGGATCCTTCTAAGTGATAAAAGAGGTGGAAAAGTTAATGTCAGAGGGATGGGTTGTAGAAATATTTGAGCTGCCATCAGTAGTTTCGAAAATGGAGGCAGCTACAAGCCAACAAGTATGGGTGGCCTTGGAACGAGGCAGGAAAATGACTCCTTTTTGAGTCCTGCTTCTAGTCCAGTAAAACTCTTTTGACTTCTGATCCATAAAACCGTAAGATTAGTAAATTTGTGTTGCATATAAGCCACTGACTTTGTGATAAACTGCTATAGTAACAGTAGGAAACCAATGCAAAGACTTTTAGGGCTATCTGCAAAATTATGAAATCCAGTTTTATCTGATGATTTATGTTTTTGCTAATTTCTGAATTGGACAATTGTATCCTCTTTTGTTGCACTTTATAATTTGGTTAGATAGGCTGTTTTCCATTTTATTGATGCTATCAAGACTAGCTAGCTTAAATTATTTATTTGCAAAGGCACGAGCCTTTTTTTTTCTATGAGAAATTTCTGTTGTGCATGTGGTTGCAAATACCCAAAATCACAGCTACTTGAGAGCCTGAGGCAGAAGAACTGCAAGCTAGAGGCTATCCTCTCAACTGTCTTTATTACTTTCTAGTGTAGGAACATGATAGCCAACATCCGCAATTTAAGGGAGAAAAGATTTATTTTAGCTCATAATTTCAAGTCTCAGTCCATTTGTGGGAGGCGTGAAATGATAGAAGCACAGTACAGGGACCTAGCAGGAGGTAAAGATGTTCACCACATGACAGAAGCCAAATCAGCGTGGAAATATGGAGCTAACATATAGATTTCAAGATTATGTTCTAGTGCTCTGCTTTTGGGTCAAGCCCCAATTATCCACCCTTTCTAACTAGGCCCCACTTAACCAGCACATCATTTCATAGGTTTTCCACAACATCCAAATACATGAGGCTTTTACCATAATAGTAACTGTGTCTCAAATAAATAAATAAATAAATAAATAAATAAATAAATAAAAGAGCTGGAGATGTAATTAAGTGCAAGGCCTGAGATTCATTTCTTAGTATCATAAGAGAAAAAATTTGTCATGGGCTTGCTGTCTTAACCCTCCTGTGTTGCTTCTCTGTGTTTTAAATTATTGCTTTTGATAGACACCAAAGGGAACCAAGAAAACTTAACTGCTTTAATAGAATTGGTGAAAAATTATGAAGCTCTCAATCAGAATGATAGTGGAGAAGGGAGGTTCCAGATTTCAGTAAATTTTGGTGATTAATACATTAGGACTTTTTGACAATAATACATTAGGACTTTTTGACAATTTGTTGTAGGGGAATATTAGGTATAGTTTTAATACCATGCACTTAAGTATTTAGTGAGTGATCAATAGAGTAAATGAGTAGATGGATATTAATGTCAGTTGAGGTCAAACATGTATTATCTATTGCTGGAAAACAAATTTCCTGTCCCCCAGATTTAGCAGATTAAAACAAACTTTTGTTATCTCATACAGTTTCTGAAGTTTGATGTTTAAGACTTGGTGTCTTAGTTACTTTTTCATCTCTGTGACTAAATACCCAACATCCACAACTTTAGGTAAGAAAAATTTATTTCACCTCACAATTTCAGAAGGTCACAGTTCATTCATGGACAGCCAACAACAATAGAAGCACATGGCAGAGACAGAGGTGGAGGCACCTCCTCATGGCATTGTAAACAGGAAGCCACTCCTGAGAGGAAGTGAGGAAGTTACATTTATCCTTCCAAGACCTGTCCCAGTGATCTACCCCTTCTGTGTCCAGTGTCAGCATTCTGTCCCTTCCACGTTTAAGCCCCTAATCTACCGCAAACCTGTAATCTATAATCTACGACATCTCTCCCTTCCACCACATGCCCATAACCCACCCCTCTAGAACAGGCCCTTATCTCCTAATAGCACATGGTTCCATAGATAATTCATAGCAACCAAATACATGAGACTTTTGGCCTACATCCAGACTCAAATCACAGCACTTGGTCTGTACCATGCTGCTAGAAGATGATTTGAACCTGGCCTTGACTGATTGTACCATGGTATCTTTTTCCAAGGGAGACATTGGGCAGTTAATTGAATACCCATATCACTTTCAGATACCAAAGTGAATTAAGTGCAACATAAAATACAGCTCTTGTGGGAAGAGAATCTGGATCTTTTGCTGAGAGTCAGGATGGAGCAAGAAAATGGTACAGACAGGGGGTTTTGAAGATGTAGAGAATTAGTTTTGCTTGGTGTGTTCATTTGGTTTATTGTTTAAATACTGGCTCAAGGATTCAAGGTAAGAGAAAGTGAGGTGGCAGTCAATGATGGGAAGAACTAGAGAATGAGGATGGACTCCAGAATTTAACTTACATTCTGTTTTGCAGTTGTTTAATAATGTGGAATGTATGGTCTTAGAATGCAAAATCTCATATGCTTAAGTTTTCTCTAACAGCAACTACAAAATTACAGGTATTCAACAAAGTTAAGTAAAAATTTAAAGCAAAATGCAGGTACAACTTTATTTTGCTTTACTCTTATATGGATTGTCCTTCAGCCTTTTAGAACTATTATTCCATGCTGGACAAATACCTCTTAAGGCTATAGAATACACCGTCTCCTTACTTTAATAGAAAAATAACCCTAGTCTCTCCCCAGAATTCTGCTTTTTCTGCAGCCTTTGTAGGTGACTACTGCTCATATTCACATATTTCATCAGCCATGAGTTGTAGAATATCTCCGAGCTTTGATCACGGCTTATAAAACTGTTACTCTTCAATCTTTATGTAAATTGAACTCTTGAAGTTTAAGCTAACTGGCTCTTCTACATATGTTTTTGTTACTTTCCATTGTCACGGACATTTTATCCTTGGGCTCATCTAGCGTCTTAGTCTCACATTTCTTCTCTTTTTCAAATTATGTGACCTCAACTTTATTCATGGTACTCATGTATTTTCCACTGAATCTTAAACTGTAACAATCACAATCACATGGAAGGTATTTGGTAAGCATTTATTAATTAAATGGGTGAATTTCTTTTTAGTTCTTCCATTTTCAGTTTTGTTTTTTATTGTTTGTTTGTTTTGTTTTTTGTGATTTGGATCTGGGATGTCCCCAAAAGGCTCATGTGTTTCAATGTTATGGGTTTTCTGTGAAACCATGTGCTGTTGGGAGATTGGGCCCCAGTCTGGAGGAGTGGATTGTAGGCATGTGGATTGGATTACAGGTGTATGGATTGAATTATAGGCACATGATGGATTAGAATCACATCTGGAAGGCATGGAACACTGCGCCTGGACACAGAAGAGGCTGATCACTGGGAAGGAACCTAGAAATAGATATATATATATACTGCTTCCTTCCTCTGGTACTGGACTGGCCTAGACTTAAAAAGACTTGGCTTCCT
Organism: Ctenodactylus gundi; assembly: GCA_004027205.1. Classification (NCBI taxonomy): domain Eukaryota; kingdom Metazoa; phylum Chordata; class Mammalia; order Rodentia; family Ctenodactylidae; genus Ctenodactylus; species Ctenodactylus gundi. The sequence continues at coordinate 275,434 of PVKB01001453.1, read as the reverse complement.
GTTGGCGATGTTGTGAGGAGCTACCTCCACCTTTTCCTCTGCCGTGTACTTCTGTTGTTACCAGCTGCCCATGAGTTCTCTGTGATCCTCTGAAACTATGAGCTAAAGTGAAAATTTTCCTTCCCCTAATTTATGTATGTTAGGTATTGAGTCACAGTGAGAAAAAAGTAACTGAGACAGAAATTGGTACCAGAGAACAGGAGTTGCTACCATGACTTTACCAGACCATATGGTTTGGAAGCCTTTGGGACTGGTTTGCAAGAGAAGTTTGGAAAGGTCTGAGTATGCTGGCTGGAGAAATCTTGGAGTGCTCTGAAGCAGTTAAAAGAAATATTCTGGTGGGAGCTTGGAAGACCAGGATGCTGATAAAGGTATGGATTGAAAAGGCCAGGCTTCAGAAATTTTGGATGGGAAGGAGAACTGTGTTGGTATGTGGTCTCAGAACCACGTATGCTACGCTCTGGCAGAAAGTTTGTCAGCATTTTGTCTTCGTCCAGAGACGTTGCCTAAAACTGAGATTCAGGGCAGTGTACTATTTAATCTGGTGAAAGAAATTGCAAGGCAGCTCACTATTCAGTCTGTTACTTGGGTATTGTTTGAGACCAACTCGATGGTAAAGGAAAGGAGGAAACAGCTGAGAAATTAAATGAAAAGTTTGCAGTGCCAGACTAAAATAACCTGCAGAGATGCAGCTAAAGAGTACAGGAAAGTTAAAGAAATTAGCATTCAGAAGATGATAGGTTCTTGGAATCAGAACTGTAAGAAAGAGGCATTGAGGGTATCTCAGGAATCAGCAAGATCCCACACTTTATCAATTACATGAAGCAAAGGCAAAAGATCTTATTCTGTGAAGAGTAACGCAGGGCTCCCTTTAGGGCCAAAGAGGGAAGTGTTTACCAGAGTTCGGCTCCCTGGAGTTCAGCAAACCAGGTACTCAAAGCTGCTGCAGCCATGGCACAAGGGGCCAGGCTGCTACTCAAGCCAGTTGCAGACCTTGGCGACCGCCATGTGGTCCTGACTTCACAGGCTTGCAGAACGCAAGAGTTGTGAGGTCATGGAGGCTTCCATCTAGATTTCAGTGGAAGGCCTTGAAGGTCAGAAGTGTGCCCCTGGGAGGGCAGTGCGTGGAGTTGTGAAGGAGAAGTCTAAGGTGCACTTGAGACCCTGAAATTTGGAGAAGCTGGTTGTATGGATTATCGGCTGAAAAAGGCTACTGGCTGTGGATGGATTCAGCCCAAAGGAAAGAAGATAGAGGTTGCAGCCACCTGCAGTACTGTGGAAGTGGGGCCATCCAAGCCCTGTGGAGTTAACATCTTGCTGCTGCTAGTTTATCCCAGGTGCTGGACATGGAGTTACATGGGTTAACCCTTGCCCTGCTGGTTTTAGACCTTGTTTTGGTCCGAGTGCTTTCTGTGCTTATATTCTCTTTTGGAATGGGAATGTTCCGTTGTATGTCGGAGGTATTTAACCTTTTTTTGATGTTCACAGGGGCTTGTAGCTAAGAATTTGCCTTGTACCTCAGAGATGACTTTAAACATGGACGTTTTTTAAACAGTGCTAGAACTATTAAGACTTTGGCAACTCTTAGAGAAGGACTAAATGCGTTTTGAATGAGGAAGTAGGTGGACATGAATATCCCCCAGAAGTTTCATGTGTTTGGATGTTGTGGATTTTCTGTGGAACCATATGCTCTTGAGAGATTGGGGCCTAGTCTGGATGGGTGGATTGCAGGTATGCAGATTGGATTACGGGCCTGTGGAGTGGATTTAAAAGCATGTGGTGAATTAGAAGCCTACCTAGAAGGCTCAGAACACTAGATCCAGAAGGGGCGCATCACTGGGACAGAACCTAGGGGGAATATATATATATATATATATATATATATATAACTTCCTCTGGGACTGGACTGGACTGGACTTTACTTGACTTGATGAGACTTGGCTTTCTGTTGGCAATGTTGTGAGAGCTGCCTCCACCTGTGCCTCTGCCATATAGTCCCTGTGTTGCTTGCTACCCCTAAGTTGACTGTGACCCTCTGAAACTGTCAGCTGAAGGAAACTTTTTCTCCCCTAATTTGTGGATGTTGGGTATTGAGTAGCAGCAACAAAAAATAGCTAAGTCAGGGTTTTATCCGTTCCTTTTGTTCTTTTTAGCTCTTTCAGTTTCCCCTTTGTTTTAGCCCTTTCAGCTCATTCTTTCTTCTTTCTTCTCTTCATTCTTTAACTCATCTAGGCTACTTGAACTATTGCTTCAGCTACTGCCTTGCCAGTGCCTTCAGTAGCCTTGCCCCTAAAGTTTTTCTGTAGGGTTAGTTTTTATTAAAGGTCTACATTTTTCAGATCCAGGAAGAGGATAATATTGACCAGACATACCCCCTGCTAATCCTTACTGTATTTCAGTGAAGAAGCAAAACCTTACTACCACAGGAAGGTCACAGCTGAGCAGGATGAGAGTAGATATGACAGGAAAAAGTTTCAGGAAGGAACTTTGAATTGTAAATGAGGTGATTATGCTGTATTCTAGCTGGATATCTTCTGAAAAGTCCAAGTTAATCTAGGAGTGACTAAACATTTAGAAGCAGCATGATTAAGTTTTTATTTGCCATGTAGTTTTTAAGAGTCATAAAAAAGTTCTGTTAAGAAAATTAAACTTCTCTTTTTTTATTCTGTCATTTGTGAGCAGTACATTTATGCCTATTATATAGCAAGCCATGAAATAGACTGTTTATAAAGATGTAATGGTATGAACAGTTGTTTTGAAGTAATATGTCAGTAGACTTTGTTGCAAATATGCCTTCATAACAGAATAACATATGGAGAGATGTGTGGGTGAGAGAAGATATATAAAATCCGGTATAGCCAACTCTCTTTGGTAAAGCATCTGTACAGATAAACATCTGAAGTATTGATATAGTGCTTTTTTAACGATAAGTACTGAATAATTCTTAGGCCTCACTTCTCTTGGTTAAAACTGGATACACAGTATCTTGCTTCAAGTAATTATGTCTTTAGCTATGACCAAATTCAAACATAAATTGGGATTAAAAAGTGAAAAGACTAAAGAAATTTCAGTAAGTGAAAGAATATTGAGGTAGATGTTTTTAACATAAATGAGTTGGAAAGCAAACTGCAGGAAATTATATTCTTGGATATGATGGATTCAAAAGTTGGACTGTCAAAATAAATGAAGAAGTTAGCAATAGAGATTTGTTATTGGCCCCAAAAAACAAACAACACCACCAAAAAGAAACTAAATGAGAATGAGAATTTCGATAAAGAAGAAAAATGTGGAATGTAGTTAGTAAAGTAGGGAGGTGGCTCTGTTATCCAACATCTATTCAGTTCTCTGTTGCTACTCTGGCTATTGATGGCTTCCTTTTATATTATCTGAAACTCCAACACAAAACAGCTATTTTATTATACTACTCACATTCTTCAGTCAGGAATTCAGAAAGAGAAGGCAGGGTAGTTTCCACAGTGCCTGGGACATCACATGGAGAAATACAAGTGACAGGATGTGATTTGATGAGTTGTGGTTAAAGAATCTTCTTCCAAGATGACTTCTTTCTACATCAGACACCTACACAGGGTGTCCTAAAGCTGGGTTCATCTGGAACATTTGCCCAGAGTCCTGTATTGCCCTCTTCATATACTATATATCATTAGAGTTGAACTCTTCTCTTTCTGTCCCTTGGCTTCATTGTATGTTACGGTTTGGATCTGTAATGCTCTCCAAAAGCCTCATCTATTGGGGATTAGGTGTGAATTTCACATGCTTTTAGAAGGTGGGGTCTAGTCAACAGCGACAGATCACTGGGGCTTAACCCAGATGGGGCAAATCATTGAGACTTGACCTGAAATGATATACAGTAGCTGTGCCCTTATTCACTCTCTTGGCTTCCTATTGCCATGCTGTGAACAGCTTTTCCTCTGGCTAGGCCTCTGACATGTGCTTCCACCACTGCCAGCTGCCCGTGAATGTATTGATACTAAGCATTTTCTCCTATAAGTTGTGAGTGTTGGGTATTGTGTCCAAGCAACAGAAAAATTAACTTTAAGAAATTGCTACCAGAGAAGTGGAGCTACTGCTGTGACTTTACCTGACAATGTGTTTTGAAAGCCTTTGAAGCTGATTTCTGAGAGGAGGTGGAAAGGTTTGAAAATATTGATTAGAGGAGACTTAAAATGCTGCTATCGGAGCTTAGTGGGAGATTCTTATGCAAACTCAGAGGACTGGAATGTTAAGCTTAAGAGGTTTCAGATGGGAAGGACTATTGGCATTTGGTCTAGAAACCATGTATGCTACGCTCTGGCAAAAAGTGTGTTGGCATTTTGCCCATCATTTTGACTGAAACTGTGATTGTCATTGCAGTGGACTACTTAATCTGGAGGAGGAAATTTCAAAGTAGCCCGGTGGTTAGGCTGTCACATGAGTCCTGTTTGTGGCTTTTAGGCAGATCTACACTAAAAAGCAGGCGTGGGGGGGTGGTCAGGCAAAGTGAAAAGATCTGATGTTTACAGTTTTATCAGAAAGAAAGTGACTGCACTGTTAGGACAAAAGAGCACATGGCAGTTGGAGAAGTTAGCATTAAAAAAAAGTCAAGTGCTCTGCATCTGGACTAAAAAGATGCCTTGAAGACTTTTTGGGAACCAGCCAGATTAAGGATGCAAAAGCAAAAGAGTTTGCTCTAAAAAGAGCACCCTATAGTGCCACAGAGGGAAATGTTTGATAGAGTTCAACCACCAGGGGTTCAGCAATTCAGGCCTATGGAGGCTGCTTCAGCCATGGTGAGAAGGGGCTAGCCTACTGGTGAAGCCAGTGGTGGACTTTGGTGTTATTCATATGGTGCTGGTTTCACAGACATGCAAAATGCAAGATTTATGGGGTCAGGAAGAAGGCCTAGGGGACCTGAAATGTTCCCCTGAAGTTATGAAGGAGAAACCTACAGAGTAATGGAGACTTTAGAAATTTGGAAATGCCAGGAGCATGGGATTGTCTGTCGAGGAATGGAGCCATTCCAAAAGAGAAGCCAAAGAAGTTGCAGCTAAAGAAAATGCCATAGGAGCAGTACCCCCTAAGGCATGTGAGCTCACATCATGCCACAGCTTGTATGTTGGACATTTAATGGAAATGGAGGGCTTAATGTTTGCCCTGTTATCTTTGTTTGTGCTTTGGTCTGATTGTTTTCTGTCCTTCTGGTTCTTTTTTTTTTTTTTTTTTTTTTTTTTTTTTTTTTTTTTTTTTTTTTTTTTTTTTTTTTTTTTTTTTTTTTTTTTTTTTTTTTTTTTTTTTTTTTTTTTTTTTTTTTTTTTTTTTTTTTTTTTTGGAGTAAGAATATTTACCCTGTGCCATTGTGTGTTTGAAGTGTTGAACTTTTCTTTGATTTTCACAGGTACTCACAGCTAAGAGTTTGTCTTGTGTCTCAGAGGGGACTTTGGACTTGGGCTTTTTGCACTGTTAGAACTATTAAGACTTTGGCAACTGTTAGAAATGGACTAAATATATTTGCCATAAGAGGGAAGACACAAGTCTCTTGTCTTTGGACAGGGACAGAATGTTGTGTTTGGATCTGAAATGTCCCCCCAAAGCCTCATGTATTTGGATATCGCGGTTTATATGTGGATTTGACATTCTGTTAGGAGGTGAGGGTCTCATCAAAAGGGGCAAATCACTGTGGCTTGACCCAGAAGGGGCGGATCTCTAGGGTTTGATCTGGAAGGGCAGATCACTGAGCCTTGACCTGGAAGGATACACAGTAGCTCTTCCCTTCCTCACTATCTTAGCTTTCTATTGTGATGCCATGAACAGCTTTTCCTCCAGCTAGTCCTCTATTAAGTGCTTTCACAATTGCTAGCTGTCTATGAACGGACTAACATCTTCTGAAACTGCAAACTAAAATAAACATTTCCTCTGTTAAGTTTTGGGTGTTCTTTATTGTGTCACAGCAATGCAAAAGTATCTAAGATATTATAATATACATGCTTGGAATGTTGTAAATGTCTAGATTCATATCACTTTGGAAAGAAGGTTCCTAATGCAAACTAAGGAAGTTCCTTGTAGATGATAGGGACAGCTTTAGTCAATGGAGATACTTGAAAATTTTAGTGGTGGAGTTGATAAATTTAACTAAGTGGTAGAAGCATGATTTAGTAGCCAGTTCATTTGATGCTCAATACCAAATGAAGCCCTGGATAAGGCAAGAAATATATTCTAGTGAATAGAAATATGAAATGTGACTGTGAGATGGAAGAACCTTAAGTTAATTTTAGGAAGCTTCTGTCCATTTAATCTTTTAAGATTTTCATCTGCACTTGGATCCCTGCCAACACTTCATTAGCATGTATCCAAGTTGAATTAATCATCTTTCTCCATCAGACATACCTCACATGGCAGAAAAAAATCAAACCAAACTTGATTTTTTGGGAAATAAACTCCAAAAATTCTAATTTCTATCCTCAACTCTACCATTTCTGTCCAGCTCTACCTTAAATTTTATCTTCTATTTTTGAAAATGTTTGTTTTGTCCTTTAAAATATCTTAGATTTTCATTTTAATTCCCCCAGGTAGGAATCAAAAGTCAGTTTTAGAAAGTTCCAAACTTTCATCCTGTTCTATATTATTGTACCTTGCTTATTGCCATGATATTACTAATAAATGCAGTCTGTACACAGAACTCATTTTGTCTTTGTTGTTCACCACATCAAATAGAAACTCCTCTGAATGGAAAAAAAAAGTGGAGGTGGGATAGTAGAAAGAGAAATGTATTGAGGAGGGCTGTCATATTTGAGCTCTTTTTCTCTAAAGAATTTGTATGTTTATAACTTTAAACTTCTTTTCTAGAAGTTCATTACATATATTCAAATCTCTTTATAATGACACAGCTTTTCTCAGTAGGGAGAACATTATAATATTCGTGTCATTAAACTATATGTAGTTCCTGCTGAGAAGTAGATTGATATTGAAAAATGTTTATGGCCCTAGGAAACAACACAAAAAGTATTCCAAAACACAGGCGTTCATTTTAGAATTCAATCTGAGATGCCAGGATTCTTATTCTTAAAAAAGTGATAGATTTAGTATTTCTTTTTAATTACTGAGTTGACTTTATTGGCCCTTATTTTTATATTTAGAAAAGCAGTAGGTAGTTCTCAATCATTTTTCTACTCCCCCTGGTGAGTATGTGAATGGATCAAATATGTAGGTTTTTAGAAGGCCACTTAGTGATTTTTATACCACCACTATCAGTATGCCAGAAGATCAGAGTTAGTGAGCATATAATATATTGGGCAGAAAAATAGTAAAGCACAGTTATCCCTTAGGCTGTCATAAAGTTGGGAGTTTTTCATACTTGCTGTGCTGGGAAGGCAGGAGCTAAGAACAGGGCTGTAAACCTAGTGGTAAGGACAGGATAGCATTTTTCCAGGGGTGCTTTACCCACATAGATGTGCAAATACCAGTCTATGTGGAGAAAGGAGTTCCTTCTTGGATTAAGGACTCCCTATTCCTCACCCCCATAAGCTTCAGTGGCATCTGCAAGTGTTGTGAAGGGCTAAAAATTTGACGATGACACCCTTCTCTCAAGAGCCTTTACCTCCCTCCCTGTGACTGTTGGAGAGATTATGTCAACTTGAGGCAATCAGGAACCACACTTAGATTAGGGTTTAGTAACGATGCCTAGGTTAGACAGTTAAGAATCAGCCTTGATTAGAGTGTGAATGATTTGTGGGCCAGTGAATAAGAGAAGAACACCCACCTGGACGTTGGGAGGTTTTAGTCTATTCATAAAGAATTAAGTAACAGGGATCTAAAACTGTATAAAAGGAAGGAAAAAGAAAGGTTGCTACAGCTTTTTTCTCTAGGGAGAGACTGAAATTGATGGGACTTCACTTCCTGTTTGTGATGTCATGAGGAGCTGCCTCCACCTCTGCCTATTTCATGTACTTACATTGCTACTGGCCATCCCTGAGTGGACTGTGACCTTCTGAAACTGTGAGCTAAAATAAACCTTTCCTCCCTTAAATTGATGGATGTCAGGTATTGAGTTACAGCAACACAGAAGTAACTAAGACACTACCCTTAATGTGGACCAAGAGGGAAGGGAGGAGAACAATAAAGGTATCCAGGCACAAGGATGTGCAAATGTTAGTGATGAGGAAAACTCAGCAGCTGATGACAGATTAAATTTTCAGTAAAAGACTGAACTTTCCATTTATTCCAACTTTGCAACTTAAATCTGTGATTGTACTGTCTGCTCTGATACATCTTCTAAAAGTCTCTGGTATACTGAGACACCTTGGAGAGATGGGAAGTTTTGGAGAATTATTTTTACCATCTTCCTCAAAGCTGGCTTTGGATAAACCTTTATCCTGTTTACCATAATGAATGGCTTTGTTTGATTTAGTCAGCGCTGCTAGTAGATAAACTAGCAGCTATGGCTTTTGAGTGGCGGGAAACACTGGGAGTTGGAGGTACCAGAATTGTAATTGATTCTTGTTCAGGTTTATCTCTAACAGCAAATTACTATGTTGGGAACATGTGAGTAATGCTAATTAGTAGGTGCTGTATAGGTCATGCATAACTCATAAGGGATCTCAGTTCATTTTGTGTAGCTATAAAAAAGAATACTTAAGGCTGGGTCCTTTTTAGTGAAGAAATTTATTTGACTTGTGATTCTGGGAGACCTAAACAGAATAGCACTGATTTTCTGACCAGGGCCCACAAACATCATGGCAGAAAAGGAGAGAGGGAAATGGCAGTGTGCAAAAAAGACCAGACACTTGGGGCAGCGTCACTTCATAACAACCATGTCTACCAAGAGCTGACTTACTCCTGGGACATCCCTTGAAAGCTACATGTATGTATTCATGACAGCAGAGCCTTTTACCTAATTACCTTCTGTTAGGTCTTACCTTTTAAAGGCTCTATCACTTCGACTGTCTACACTGGGGACCAAGCTTCCAGCACATAAACTTTTGGGAACAAACTATATCCAAACCATAGCATATGGTCTGAACCTTGGTTGAAGCCAGGAGTAAATTTGTAAGAGTGTGTAACTTTATTAATAGACTGAATATCTGGGACACAGTATCTGTCCTCCTGCTTTCAGTCAGCCACCAGTTTCTTTGTTGTGAAAGACCTCCTAAATTGATCTTCATTCAGGTCTCGTGTTTTTATTTCAAGGTCTGTATTATGAACAAGAGATCTCTTGCCTGATGCACAGGTGCCTGTTGACTGTTCTTCAATAATTATTAAGGCAAGAATGGTTGTGAATATTAAAATAGAAAATAACTTAAGAGATACGGACTTTTATTGATTCACTATCCAATGTGTATATCTTAAATTGTTATGATCTAAGGGATATTTATCAAACTGTTAGGAGGAAAATTACTTTTCTGATGTCAGTGAGTGTTCTTTCCATTAACAGAAACAAGATTTACAAAATTTACCTATGTAACACAGTAGACTGATACGAGGCAACACCTTTAAGCCCCAGTCAGGGGTTGTAAAACAGTAGCTTTAGAGAACTGAGGGAAGAATGTGTAGATTTGGGCTTACAATTAAGACTTCAAAGCATAAAGGTGTGTTGGGCTGCCTTTGAGAGTGAATAACAGTTGTGTAAATTGAGGTGAGCAAGAATTGCCCTTCCATGGAGTGTGGATGTTAGAATTAGAAACAAAATGAGCCATTTTAAGTGGGACTAGAATAACTGACTCTCTAAAGGAACACCAGTCTGGCTGGAGCAAAGTTTCTGTCTTGGTGCTAAAGTGTTGCATACAAGGGTAATCACAGAGTAGATGGTATTAAGCACCCTTCCCTGAAGGCCTGTGGTGGAAGGCACTGCAGCAGGTACTTTAATGACCTCATTTCAGGTAATTCTTATAAGAATCTCGGGAAGCAGATTCTAATATTTCTAATTTACAAGGACAAAACAGATCTTTTTGTTTGAGTAACTGGGCAGTGTTATACAAGCTGTATTAGGATTCAGACCCAGGCCTTGTCTCACCACAAATTGTGGATTCTTTTGCAATCAAAGAAGATAGGAGATTTGGCAGAATCCTAAGATATTTAAGCGTGAAATGATGGAAAAAAATGTTATGTTTTAGGATTATTGGTGTAATGGTGGTAGGATGAAAGGATGAGAGTAGAAGTGCCCGAGGCCAGGAGAAGCAGCAAGGTCCTGTGTGGTAGCACTAATGTTTGTTTTCAGGCCACCCTGATGGTAGAAAATGGATGGCTAAAGAGTGCTGATGAATTGGTAAACATTGGTCACTGCAGATAATAAAGAATTTCAAGGTCAGAAGATTGATAAAATGATATTGTCAAAGAGGAAAAAAATAAAATTGTTTCAATAGAGAAGTATTAAATTAAATTTTATATATTCGTGTAAATTTACTGTTAAAGCTTAAATGTTGTTTGAAACATTTCCAATTAAGAGATTTGAGAGTCATTTGCCTAAAGTTAATGGAATGGATAAAATTTCTAAGGGAAAAGTGAGAACAAAGGGTTTAGTAAATGCCCGTAGTTGCATGTTAAGAAAGAAGAGGAAATAAAATGTGGAGTATAGTTTTGAATCAGAGAAGAGCTGTATGGATTTACCAAAAGTAGTATCGATAATATTAAGTATGGAGAAGGTCAGGACAATGAAGGTAAAAACACATTTATTACCTTTAGAATTTAAGAATTCTTTTGACCATTCTTCCTTTTGGACTTCTTGGTTCTACACTTTTAATTTTGATACGCTCATGTACTTGCTAGTGAATAAACACTTCGTAAAGACAGTGATGGCTCAGAACCTCACTTTGTTATAGCTTACTTTTATTCCTGGCCTTTTTCTACCTGGCTCCTGACTCCTAATTTTTCCCTTTGTTTTTTGTTTGTTTGGGTTTTTTTGGAAGGGCGAAAGGGGTCTGCTTTTTATTTTATTTACTATTTATTTATTTAAACAATAACTTTATTTTGGTAAAAAAATTCACATGACATAAAATTTAACATTTTTTGGTAAATATGTGAATTCCAAATTCTGTAACACATTGGAACAATGGGGTTTGGGGAATTAGTGAGTGTTTGTTTTCACCCCTTTTTCAGAGGTTTAACCCTTTCCTATCTGACCATTACATTTCCTTTTCCTTGTCATTCATGTTAGGGACATTTTATGTCATTATTTTTGTACATTTCATAAGAAGGACACCCTTTCATAATCAGTCTTTTATGCCTGGGCCATCTCACTGAGTATTATTTACTTAGGATGCCCCATTTTTGTTCAAATGCTTCATCTCTGTTTTTCTTTATGACTGCATAGTATTCCATTGTATACAGGTAGTACATCTTCTTTAACTGTTCTTCTATGGATGAGCAGGTAGGTTGTTTCCAGAATTTGGCTATTGTGAATTGTGCTGCTATAAACATGGATATGCATGTGTCTTTTGATATGCTGACTTTAATTGTTTTAGGAATGCTTTTTCTTCTAAAGCTTTTTTTTTTTTTTAAATTTTGTCTCTGGCTTGAAATCTCAGTTTTCTGTAAGGGTTCACTTGAGACATGTTTCTTCTCCCTCCTCACTCTAAATCAGGTGATCTCTTCTTTCCTTCAAAAAGATTCCAGCAATTTATTTGTAGAACTGGGAACCAGTTATCTTCTATTTTAACATAAAACATTTTACTCACCCAGTCTTCTTAATAGCTTCATAATACTCTTTTAATTTATATCAGTGATTGATTTTTAAGATGCATCTTACTATATATACTAGTAATTGGGAGACACTTTCATTTAAACTATGGTTTGCAATTAATTGTAAGATGTATCCTAATTTGAGAAATATTTGAATATGAAAAAGTACTGTGTGTTTTAAAAAGTATGTCTAGCCAGGCTCACTGTGCAGGCTTGTAGTCCCAGCTCTCTGGGTCATATAGGCAAGAGGATTGCAAGTTCGAGCCCAGCCTATACAACTTAGTTTCTTAATGAGACCTTGTCTCAAATAAACAACAACAACAATAAGCTGCTGAAGGTGTAGCTCAGTCTGAAGGCTCTGGGTTCAATCCCTGTTACCACAAACAAAACAAAAAAAAAATCATGTCCAGCACTGTTGTGTACATAAAAATAGAAATTATATGTCTGTGCACACTGTGTGTGGTGGGTGGGGAGAGTGTATGTTTTAAATATTTTAGAATTATTACTGACACCCATTTTTCCAACTAAATTTTTGTGACACAACTCAACACTTAAATTATGACTGGCTTTTCCCGGCACTCACCCTCTCTCTGCTGAGGATTATCAGATCATACCAAGCACCAGAACTATTATTACCACCCTGCACCATAACTCAGGGTGCTCTCCTCACTATGCACAGCTGCATTTCAGGCCTTTCTAGCTACTTCAGTCTTCACCTGCTTGTCTCTCCCGGAACCTTCTCAATGTTGTGCATAATATTATTCATTGTACAACTTGACACTTAACAGTACATATGTAGAGTTTTGTGCCATTATTTTGTGTATGTTATCTTAACATAATATTAGAACACTCATACTTTGCTGAAATGCATATAAAAATACTAAGCATAAAGTAGACATTCAAAAAAATTAACTGATTATTTTGTTGTAGTTTGGTAGCAGATCCATACCGGAAAATACAACTTTATAAGTATTTTGTAACGTAGACTCAACAATTATCATAAAAACAGAACAAATATATCTTTAAGGGTAATTCTTTTCTAAAACAATTAGATTTTCAAGTTATTTAAAAGTAGAGTTTTAGAGTACCCGTGGCTTAAGTAAATCTTAATGAGCTTTTTGTTAACTGCCTCATAAATGCTTTATTTGGACACAAAGTCTATTGCTGTAATTAATTTGATTATATAACGTGTGAAAAGCAGACTTAAAATTTTTTTCTTTGTAATTAAAAAGAAAGGGCTGGAGAAATGGCTCAGTGGTTAAAGCGCTTGCAAGCACTAAGTCAAGCTCTAAGTACCCAACTTCGATTCCCCAGCACCATAGAAGCTGGCCCTGGTGGCACATGCCCATAATCCCAGCACTTGGGCATTTGGGAGGCTGAGACTGGAGATTTGCCTTGAGTCCAGGGCCAGCCTGGGCTACAGACCTTGTCTCCAAAAAAAAAAAAAAAAAAAAAGGACCAAGATGGGGAAGTATCTGTTCCCATTCCACTTGCCCTGACCTTCAGAGATTTAGTGTGTCCCCCTAGCTGATCCTGTTCTGCAGCCATTAATCGAAAATGATTATTTGGCTGAAAATTTTGTGAAAATCCAGATTAAAAGCTTTTCATCCTGCGTTGGAAAAGACTTAAAATCCTCTCTTGATGTCTGGTCTGATAGTTTTTTGTTTCACAGCCTCTTAGAATTCCTTCCATAGGTGTAAGCAGTTCAAGCCTGACTTTTGGATTGCAACCTCCCCTTCACTCAGGAAAGAAAGGATAAGAATTTCGCAGTGACAGAGGACTTGCCATATATTTGTCGTGTCTAGGTCCACTTTTCTACTACTGCTGAAATGAAATACTTGACACCCACACCTTCAGATTCTGAAGACTCATATTTTGTAGATTTCAGTCCTGGTTGACTGTCTCCCTGGTGGGGTAGGGGGGTTAGGATGGAGGGATAGAGGAGGGATTAGGGAAGAGTAGGAGAGGGATGGGAGAGGAGAGAAAGAGGGCAGGAGAAAGTAAGGAGACCCTCTTGAGGCCTGCCTCCAGTGACCTACCTCCTCCAGGTGGGCAATACCTCTCAGCAGCACACTGAGCTATGAACATTATTTCTTAAAGGCATTAAAGGAGTAGGATATTTGCAAAAGAAGGATGCTGTTTAGAAGAGAATATAGTATAGTATATAGTATAGAAAATGCAGACTGGGAAACTTGTACTCATAATAAGACATTAGGTATTTTTGAACACAGATAATATGAATTGAGAGAACAGCATAAAAGAAGAATATCAAGAACTTGATATTTAAAATAAAACTGAAAACTGTAAAAATCCTAGGTACTCTACAAAACAACTAGCCTGAGCTCTTCAGATATGTCAGTGTCCTTAGGAGGGGAAAGGGTGGCTGGATTTTGTGTGTGTGTGTGTGTGTGTGTGTGTGTGTGTGTGTGTGTGTGTGTGTGTGTGTGTTTCCAGTTAGTAACGACTGACATGATGTGATAATACAGTGTGGGATCCTTGATTAGGTCTACACTAACAAAGAAAAGCTACTGTAAATTTCACTGCTGAAATAATTTGGAAAACAATACAGACTGTGTACTAAAAAGTATTCTTTAGGATAATACTGTTGCCTTTGGTGTTAACAAATAATGTATTTTTTAGGGGTAATCCCTCCTCATAGTTACAGCTTACATTCAAATGGTTCAGAAAAAAAGAAAATTTCATGTCTGCACTCATGGACATGTGTGCCCATGTACCTATGTACAACACATGTATGTGATTTATGTTGAAAGATTTGTATTTGTTTTCTGGACATTCATTTTAAACTAAATGTTATTTTATAGGTGTTACCTCTTGCTTTTTTTTCTCTAGCATGCATGCTCATTTGTGACCTTTCCATTTCATATTTTTTCTACCACATCTTGCTAGCAGTGAGCTACTTATGAATTGTTTTATAAATCCTATCATATCTTTTTTTAACATTGTAATGTGTTTGTGACCTTTTCACTTCATATTTTTTTTCTACTGTGACTTGCTAGCTAATTCTTAAATTGCTCTGTAAGTCTTTAATTTCTTTTCTTACATTGTAATGAGTAATCTTGCCACTGAAGTAACATGGATAGCATTAATGCATACTTTTTATCTCAAGTAGCATAGGTAAGAAAACGAGTATACAGTTTTATCATCTCCAAACTAAAACAACTTTCAGTAGTTTCTTAACATGCTTTATATAATAAAGATGTCATCTTGTGGCTTGTTTCTAGTATTCAGGCTAAAAAAGGATAAACTTTTTTACAGAAAAGGAAGACTCTAAATAAGTTATTAGGGCTTATCAGGAATATTTAATAACTTGATAATTACCTGTGGTGATTTTTTAAATGTTACTTTTATAAATCTAGGCTGGCCTAAGAATATGAATTTAGTTATAAAGCTCTCTATCTTGGTATTGTAAAACAACATACGTGGAAAGGTTAGTAACCCACTTTTTTGAGAGAAACTGCAATATTCTTTAACTCTGATATTTTATGGTACAAATAACTATGATGTCGTATGGCCAAGTTTTTGACTATCTTTCTCCTCCAAGAGTTGAGGGTTTAGTAATAATAAAAAGATATTTGACCTTTGTATAAAGTATATCAGCTCTTTTAAAAATATTTTGAAGATTGCTTTATTACTACTTTCTAAGCTCCCTTGTGCCTAATGTTAAACTTACATGCTCTGAGGTGAATCCTTCTCAACATCTATCAGTCTTTGACATTGATTTTTAAAAAAAGGAAAATGAAGCAGTATTTAGAATTTGTCAAATAGACATAAAATAATTGAGATTGCATCAAAGCCATTCCTGGAGGAGCAATGATGAGAAGGATTTGCTGTTGTTGCTGGATGTATGAGTGTCATGAGTCAGGGGCAAACAGACAGGCATATTCACTGAGCCTGGCTTTACTGGGATTAGCATCTCTGTGGCCAAGGGAGAGAAGGTGTACCAGTTAACCCTATCTTGGATTGCTTTTTCAATCTGTCTTTGAAGAGATAAAACATAAAGTGCTCTCTCTGCCTTGTAAAGTTATTTTCTTTTACCAATCGTTTTTATGATTTTCCATGCCACGTGCCTGCCTCTTATTAATTTTTTACTCATCCACTTTCATCACTTGTCCTCTAACTCCTGCCCTCACTACTCCACTGACTATACTCTCTCAAAGATTACTTCTGACACTTAGGTACTGAATGCAATGACCTAGAGAGCATTCTATTTTCTTGACTTTTGTGTGGTCTTTGACACTTCCGTAGACCATTCCTTGCATCTCCAACACTGGTGCTGCACCTGCTGCCCACCCAGTAGACTCTGCCCAAGGATTTGCCCTTAAGTTTTGTCACTCTCCTTAGTACCTGTGTCACTGCAGTGGTCCCACATTCACTTTTCTAGCTCTGGAACCTATCTTTCTCCTCCAAGAGTCCTGTATTTTCCCATTTCTGTCATTTGCTCCTATTATTTGTTCAATAAGAGGCATTTTTCTCTATGGTTTTCTTTCCTCTTGGCATTTTGATGAAACAAAAAGATTCTGGTTATGATAAACATTTTACCCTGAATTAAGAGAAGATTCACACATCACTATTCTCACTTCTGTTGCTTGTAAAGATTCATTTTGTGTTTCTCCTTTTTTTGGTAAAACTTATGAAAAATTTGTTCTAACACACATTTATATAACACATTTATAATACATATTTCTTTTGGGTCAGGTTCTACTAAGCTGCATCAGAATAATAGACCTTATACATGTACATTTAGTTACTGTTGTATTTGAATTATAGTTCTTGGCATATAACAGGTATATAGTATGTTATATTGAAGAGCAGAAAAAATAAATGATTGGCCACTAAAGATTTGATAGTAAGCTATCAAATTTTGTTCATGTATTTAGAGTTTTTATATTTTCCCCAAGTAGGCTTTTAAATAATCATTAACATTCAGTGTTATTAAAAGTAATTTTAGTGTTCATAAATGAGTTTTATTTCAGTAATTTTTAGAGAAACTTTCTTTGTTATTACTAAGTGTTCCTTAAGTTTTTGATTCTACTCTCATTGTTATGTTTTCTAAAGCTAAGGCACGTGAGTATTAATTTATTATTTTATCACTGTTAATGTTTATTTAAAAGGTACAATATTTTTACTATAACAGTAACATTGATTATTGAAGGTTTAGGAATACTGAATCTTCTCGGCTGAAATTTGGTTTATTTTCTTACATACTTTTTCTCCTTTAAAGTTGGATGTTTTTTATAATTACATAATTGCCTTTTATTGTAAATTCTTTTTAGAAAGTATCTTACAATGTTTTTGTGAGATTTATTTTTTGATAGTTTCATGGTATTATGTCATATGAATATGCTATTATTTATTCAGTGATTTTATTACATTAACAAGGGTGAGCCTGTAGGCATGACGTCCAACAGCATCCAGTTAAAATACTTTGTCAGTAAGCTCATGCAATATATTTTACTCTAGTGAATATATTTTATTCCTTATGTACTTCATTACTTTTTCAGTGATTGTGCTTTATTTCCAGTATGTTAGGTTTCAGTAGGAACATATTTGTATCTTGCTAATAATGTTAGCTCAAATTGTCATTACAAAATACCACAGGCTTATTACTTAAATATGAGTTCTTCATGATGTGAAAACAAGGGAATCCAAGATTAAGGTATAACCAGTTTGGCGAGGATTCTCAGCTTGGCTTGTATGTGTCCTCTTCTTGTTGGATATATTGATGTGACAGCAAGAGAGGAAGCAAGGTCTCTATTATGTATTCTTATAATATCACTAATCTTGCCAAGAGCACCCCATCATGATGCTCTGATCTAAACCTAATAGCCTCCCAAAGGTCTCATCTCCAAATACCATCATATCCAGGGTTAGGACTTCAGCATATGAATATTGAAGAAACAAAAATGCAGTCCACAGCAGCTAACAATAAAAACTGTTTTAGAAACAACTTATTTTTACCTTAGAGGCAGTTTAAAAACTAGGCTCTAGGATTGTTCTCATTTTACTTATGGGAAAGATTGTCTGAATACCTTTATAGAAAAGAAAAGAACATTATGCTTATTGATCATAAAGTATATAGTTAAATTGTGCCCAACTGGCATAAAATGGAAGCATAGAATTGCATGAAATTACTGAAATGATTCCTTCATGTACTGTTGCATGAGCGTTTATGATACCAGAAAAACTGCAAATGCCTTTTAAAATACTTTATGGAAAGAGACTTTAGAAAGTTTTCTTACTTGGAAAATAATAGGCAGGTTTATGGATGATCATGATCATGTCCTGAAATTCCTCTTAAAATTAGTCTTATTCTCCCCATAAGTAAATGATACAACCTTTAAGAAGGCTAACCATGCTTTAGTGCTTTGTTTAAAAATATATTAATTTTTTAAATCATAAAACAATTACATTGCTATGGTGGAATAAGTAATATATTTAATAATCTTACAGAATATTTGAGAAACTTAAAGCTTGGAGAAATTAATTTTAACTAGGGTCAAAAAGCCAGTTTGGATCAATTCTGCTACTTCCAAGACCTGTCTTCTGTGTGTTCAAAGAAATATAAATATTTTTATTTCCTTAATCTCAAAAACAATCATAGAAAGATTTTAAATTAATGGTATATTTTAAATGTTCATTTATGAGAGAAATGTTAATTTTATTATGCTTTAGGTTCTTTTATTATTCCCTTTTGAGTTTTTAGAAATTTCATACTACTTTTTCTGGAAGATAACCAATGTATAGTTACATAAATGGTTTTCTTGGTATCTTAGTTAATGTCCTGTTGCTGAGACAGAATACTTGACATCCACAACTTTAGGAAGGAAGACTTATTCTAGCTCACAGTTTTAGAAGGTCTCAGTCCATTCATGGTTGGGCAGCTGGGAAATGATGGAATCTCATGGCAGGGCCAGAGCTGGAGACAGAGCTCCTTGTGACATGGCAGAACAGAGCCCGATCTGGGAGAAAGGGAGGAGCTACCCTTCCAGGTCAAATCACACACATCTGCCCCTTCCAGCCAGGCCCCACCTCCCAACAGAAAACAGTATCCATAGGTACATGAGGCTTTTGGGGAACAGTCTCGATCCACACTATAATGCCTCCTCTGGTTCCCCAAAGATTCATGTTTACTTCTTTATGCAAAATGCATTTAATCCTCTAAGAGCTGCCAAAGTCTTAGCAGTTGTACCACTGCTTAAAAAAGGTTTAAGTTCAAAGTGTCCTCTGAGATGCAAGGCAAACTCTCAGCTACCAAGCTCCTGTGAAAACCTGAGTTATTCTCTTCAGCATAGGATGGTACGAGCTAAATACTCCCATTCCAAAAGAGGGGAAGAGACTGATAAAAGGCAATTGGATCAAAACAAATTTTCAACCCAGCAAGGCAGGATTAAATCTTTTAGCTCCTTGCTCAGCACTGCAGGGTAAACTGTGGCACCAGTGAGATGAGAACCCCAAAAGGGCTTGGGTGGCCTCACCTTTACAGCATTGGTGCTGGCTGAAGACTGTCTTCTATTAAGCTGGCCTAGCCCACAACCCATAGCCTTCCTCAGGGAATGATTCATGTTCTTAGCTTCTCAAACTTTGGGAGTCTCCATTGTACTATAGGCTTTTCCTGTACAACTTCATACCTGCAGTACCAGGGGCATACTCTCTGGCCTTCAAGGCCTTCCTCTGAAATCTGGTGGTAGCCTCCATGAACCCACAGCTCTTGCATTCTGCAAGCCTGTAAAGCTAGGACCACCCCTAGTTTGAGTCCTATAGCCCCCTTGGACAATTACTGTGGAGGTCTCTGAGTTTTTAGATGGTTGAACTCCACACAGCTGATCTTTGGCAAATGTGTTTTTCTTTGGCCCTAGGCTACATTTCTCAGAGCATTGTTTTGCCTCTCTGCCCTTGAACTGGTAAAGGGTGGGGACTTGTTGACTTTTGAGATATCCTCAAGACATCTTCCCCATAGTCTTGATGATAAGTACTTGGCTTCTGAGTTTCAGGAGAGAATGATGATAAAGAAATGCAGGTGCTAGATTTAAAGAAAAGATGGACTCCCACTTAATTTGGGTAACCGTGGAGAACTTATTAAAGGAGCCAGAACGTGAGCTGACTCTTTAAAGGTGGAGGGAAATTAAGTATTAGACCGAAGAGTATCTCAATAAGTTATTGAGGAGGGTGTCTTAAGTCACTTCTCGTTCTCATTTCAGAAGTCTCATTTCATTCATGTTTGGCTGGCAATGGTAGCATGGTGCACGGGACTGGTGGAAAAGAGTTGCTATGGCGTTGCAAGAAGAAGAAGCATGGAGGTTGGGAAGGAGCTTAGTGAAGTGTATATCTTTCCAGGCCACACTCTCAATAATATGCTTCTCCTAAATAATCTCCACCTCCTAGCAGCATGTGAAATCCATAGATAAATCCACAACATCAAAATTCATGAGGCCTTTGGGAGACATACTGGATCCAAATTATAGCAAAAGACAAACTTGCATATTGATTTCCTTCCTCGTTTCATTCCCCAGTTAGTGAATTCCACTGTTTTCAATATCACTTCTTGAAGCCTATCTCTTTGAATTCTCTTTTCCTTTCTTTTCATGTGATTTGCAAGATAAAATGGTGATGGGTGCATATTTAACTCCTGGAAAGACCAAGAACTGTGGTCTGTACTGGCCTTGCTCTAGGAAATGTCTGCCTCCCTGGTTGGTGGTTGGTTGGCTTATTTCTTAATAACCCTGTTTTAGATGGGTAAAACAAAGTGTATTCCCTCCTCTCACACTCAGAGCTTTCCTGAATGCTGCACCTCTGGTTCCTAAAATGGAATGTATTATCTCCTTCCTGACAACCAGATTTCATAGACACCAGCTGAATATCCTGTAATTCAATTCAATTCTTACACTGTCTTCCTAGAGATTGGTTCACAAATTGGACTGGGGGACACTGTCTCTATCTGGAGGTAGTGTCAGATCTCACAGGTTAAAAGCTCAGTTCTACAAGACTGTGCCCACTTCAGATGCCATTTGCAAGCCTCATATTTTAACTTGCATTTCTTACGATGAACTGGCTATGAATTTTGAGTTTCCCTTGGTTTGATTGCTATGTTAAGACAGCTCACAGAACTCAAGGAAACATATTTATTCATTCTATTAAAAGGATACTATAAAGAATGAAGAGACAGATGGATGAGATGCATGGGACATGGTCTGTGGGAAGAGTTGAAGACCCTTTTCCTATGTTCAGCAGCCTGGAAGCTTTCCAAACCCTCTCCTTGTGGTTTTTTGTGATTGCTTGATTGTGTATGCAGAATTGGTTAAATCTTTGACCATTGGTTAGGACAGCCTTCACCCTACTCGCTTCTCCTGGGAGGTGAAGGAGGGTTATATGACTGAGGTTTTAAATTACAATCATCTAGTAACATGGCTGGCTTCTTTGGCAACAAGCTCCCATCCTGAGGCTATCTTGGAGCCCACCAACATTACCGTATTAGAACACAATTCTCTTATCACCAAGAAACTCCCAAGGAATTAGGAGATCTTTGTCCCATGAGCCTATCACCTAGTAAAGTCACAAAAACTTTAAGAGTTGTATGTCAGGAACAAAGGACAGAAACTGTCTTTTCTGTTAATTGACTTGGTAGGCAAGTGTTACCAAAGGGATAATAGCATGCCAACTAAATTTCTTGGATTATAGGCTATTTTAAAGCTTAAACATGTGGATGAAAGATATATTCCATGCAATTATGTTAGCTCAGTAGGGACATAATTTAGAATTTATAATTAGAATTTTTTTTAAAAAAACAGACTGTGAATGAGCACTTATTTTCCTCTTTTACACATATGATACTCCAGTCTTTACAGGAAGAGGGGTAGACTTGTCAAGGCAGACTATATATTGGCCAACTTTTGGTTTTTGGGACAGAATACCTAACATACACAGCTTAAAGGAGAAAAAAGCTTATGTTGGCTCATGGTTTCAGAGCTTTTAGTCCATGGTGAGCTGACTCCGAGGCAGAGAGCTGTGACTGAGGAAAACTCCTAACATCATGGCAGCTAGGAAGCAGAGTGATCAAGGCAGAACCAGAGAATAGGTATGCTCTTCAAAGGAATGTCTCACTCCACCAGTAACCTGCTTCCTCTAACTAGGCCCCACCTCCTAGTAGTCCATTCAACTATGAACTTATCATTGGATTAACCCCTTAATGAGGTTAGCACCCTCAATATAGTAATCTTTGGGAGGTACTTAGTATTTAAACCATCAAATGAGTTTCGGCCACCTCCTAATAATTTTGCCTCTAATGACTATATCTGAAAATAGTTAGCGCAGACCAAGTAAAATATATGAATAGGGTACTAGATCTAGAAGTATAGCTGTATGTATATAGAGAGAAGCTCCTGCTATGGAGTAGGTTTCCTGTGAATTTTCCCTTCTGCCGGTGCACCTGCAAGACAAAAAAACAACAGCCTATATTTAGGGTTTAGAGTTACCAGGGTCTTTGGGCAGCCAATTAGTGTGTCTTTATTGCACCAGGCTATCTGTGGGTGAATAAATTCTCTAGAAAAAATTGCAACACTTTTGCATACCAGATGTTGTACCAGTTTCTGTTCTCTGGTGTTTGAGTTAATTTTTAAAGCCAGAGTAAGATCATATTAAAATGATCCAGTTTATAGCTTCTGGATTATTAGATGGTATAGTGTTACACTGAGCACAGTGATAGGCAACAAAGGAATGAAGAATGAGAATGTTTCTGTACGGGAATGTGTTGTAGTTTGAAGTAAGGTTGGGGAAATAGTGGAGTTGTTAAAATGCAAGGACTAAAATGAAAGTGAAGACCTAACTCGAGAACATTAATCTGGAGTTAGACTTCCTTGAAGGCAGAGAGGAAAATCAGACTGTTAAAAAAAAAAAAGGAAAAAAAAGCTACAGCGTTTGATATATGAAAAGTACTGATTGGATATTTTAAAGAGACTACTAAAAGCTTAAGAGGGAGGGAAAAATGAGCTTAAAAGCTAACTGTAGGTAGTGTACTGGGGCTGGGCAAAGATGTGCTGGAAAACCCAGGTATCCAAGGAACAGAGGTGAGGTGAGGTGAGGTGATGTGCTGGATCCAGGCTCTAGCCCCTGATACCATGAGACACTCCAAACACAGGAACAAGGGGAACAGATCCTACTTCTTTGGGCCTGCAGCACTGGGCTTCCCCTAGTCTGGACCTCTTGAGTTGCCAATATCCTGTGAAGCCTCCAAGGTGCCAGCCCACATTGGTGTTAAACTCCATTAGTGGAAGACTTAAGTACAGGAGAGTTTCCATTTATTTCTTTATTTAGAACACAGTAAATTTTGATCACTGTTGTAAAATAGTTTTAAATTCCGTAATAAGAATATGAACCACAGGAAAATTAGAAAAACTTGAATTCAAAATATTTATACATGACATTAAAGAGATAAAAGAAACTTTTGAGGTGATTTAAGGCCTACAGCTTCGGCTTGTTGAAGTCTCTTTATTTCTAGGACACCGATGCAGGCCAGAGACTTACTATGAGAATTTCCTCATCCTCTCCTGATCTACTAAGATAGTCTAGACCATGCAGAGAACTTTCTCTGGCCATTGGCCTCCTGTTTTTTTTTCTTCTTCTTTGTTTTCCTTGTAGTATAGCATTCTTAATTTTGAATGTTTTAAAATCATAATTTAAAAGCTTGTGCTAAGATAGAAATTTGCTAAGCAAATCTTATGAGTGTAAAAGTAATCACATGAAGTTTCAGTATTTGAAATTTACTATAACTGGTATTATGTGCATAGAAAAATATCAATCCAAATGAAAGAATTAACTCCACGTTATAACTTCGCCCTTCTTCAAAACTATGCAGGTCATATATGCTTTGAACACTAAAAATGATGAGCATGAATCTGCAATTCAAGCCCTGAAAGATGCTCATGAAGAAGAAATCCAACAAATTCTTGCAGAAACAAGAGAAAAAATATTGCAGTATAAAAGCAAAGTAACAGAAGAGTTAGACCTCAAGAGAAAAATTCAAGTTTTAGAAGCATCATTAGAAGATCACATAAAAATGAAGCAACAGGCTTTCACAGAATTTGAAGCCTATAAGCACAGAGTTGAGGACATGCAGCTCTGTGCAGAAGCCCAGCATGTCCAGAGAATAGTTACCATGTCAAGAGAGGTTGAGGAGATCAGAAGGAAATTTGAAGAAAAGTTACAGAGCTTTGGACAGCTTCAAGTACAGTTTGAAAAAGACAAACGATTGGCATTGGAAGATTTGCGAACTGCTCACCATAGGGAGATGCAAGAGCTGTTAAAGTCACAGCACGATCACAGTGCCTCCGTGAACAAAGGGCAGGAGAAAGCAGAGGAGCTGCACAGGATAGAGGTGGAGGCCTTAAACAAAACACTTGAAGAACTAAGACTGGAAAAGGAAAAACTCATTGAGGATTATGAAGGCAAGTTGAATAAAGTGCAGTCCTTTTATGAACGTGAGCTTGATACTTTGAAAAGGTCACAGCTTTTTACAGCTGAAAGCCTACAGGCCAGCAAAGAAAAGGAAGCTGATCTTCGAAAGGAATTTCAAGGGCAGGAAGCAATCCTAAGAAAAACCATAGGAAAATTAAAGACAGAATTACAGATGGTACAAGATGAAGCCAGCAGTCTTTTTGACAAATGCCAAAAGCTTCAAATGGCACTTGCCACAGCAGAGAACAACATTCAGGTAAGTCAAGAGTGGGTCATTTTAACACAGATTTTTTTCTTCTTATTTTCTTTTTTAGATATGTCACTCTGTAGGCTGTGGACTGGAGGACAACCTACCTGCCTTAGGAACAACCTCTTTTTATTCCCAGCCAAAACACCACCACTCCCACCTCCACCTCATTTTTGCCCTTATCTTTATACCTACTAGAATTTCAGATGGCATGGCCCCAAAAAGATAAACTACTTGCTGATGACTTATGAAACAAAGGATTTTATTTAAATAGCATGTTAATATTTTTCGTAAGTGATTGGGAGAGTTCGGATACTGGGCAGGCCAAGGGGCAGGATTAGATGCTGCACCCAAAAGATGGCGCCTGCGTGGCAGCCACACCTCCTAATAAAATGTGATAAACAACTCCATATGTGGAAATCGTGGACTGGCGACTGATCTCCTCATGTGCAGGCTCCTATCTAAAAGCGCCACGTAGTGAGATATGATAGGCTTGTGGGGCTTATAAAATTGCTTGCAGCTTAGCGGGGAGAGGAGAGGAGAGGAAGAAGGTGCTCAAGCACAAGGTTAAGAAGATGCCTGAATAAAGCTTGGAGAAGAACCGCGGCTGTTGCGTCTTTCTTGCGGGTTGAGGGAGACGTGACAAAAAATGAATTGCTTTTCAAACATAAATTTAATGAGATCATGACACAAGTTAGAAAAAAGCTAAAAACTTTTTACAGGTTTGTTTTACTTGTATGGAAAAATTCATAGCCATGCTTTTAAATATCTGTAGTATTGAAACACAAGGTACAGTTAAGTAGGACTACTTACTAAAATAAAACTGATGCTGATAACCTAAAATAAATTCTTTAGCTTAGTCTCAATCTCTCATTTTTCACAGTGGTTGTTTACTATTTCTTAGGTTCTTCAAAAACAACTCGATGATGCCAAGGAGGGAGAAATGGCGTTACTAAGCAAGCACAAAGAAGTGGAAAGTGAACTAGCAGCTGCCAGAGAACGTTTGCAACAGCAGGCTTCAGATCTTGTCCGTAAAGCTAGTATGTCTGACCAGTTTGGTGTCATGCCTAGCTAAAACCAACACTTCAGTGTTCATTTAAGAAAAAGTAGAATATTTAAATTTTTCCTCTACTATCTTTGAATCATTTGGATTCTAGCTGGATGTAGGTTGAATTTCTGTAATCCCAGCATTTAAGATACTTTAAACCATGCTTTCTATGAAATTCTGTTCTCTCACATTTCATCTCTTTCCGTTGCTTTGATTTTCCTCCTCCTTATCTCCACCTCTCATTTTGCTGCCACTTATTTTATTCTTTCATAACTGTCCTTACCTCTTTTTTAATCTGACTTCTTGTCTAAAACAAATTCACTTTCAACTAAACTACTGTCTACTACGCTTGTTTTCTGCATATGCAAAGTCTTCCTGTATTAGAATTAGAACAAGAGTTTAGAAAGGAGTCATTACCTTACCTTAGTGTCAGTCTTTTACCTTACTTTACAGTATGGAAACTTTTACCAGACACCAAGGAGTTGCTTCTACTTCAACTTGTACAGCTTCAAATCTTTAAAAAGAAAAAAAAAAAAAATGGAAGAATGGTACAGGGAACATCAATGATATGAAAAATAACTTTCTAATATAAATTATTATAGTTGGATAGAAAGTATTCCCATTGGAAAAATTTCGGTTTTATTTTACTTAAATATAAAAATACCATAATGTTGTTAAATATAAACTTTTATAACACATTGCAATCCATTTTTAAGTTGAAGGAATTTTCTTTTTTGGGGGGTCTAGGTCATATTGGAAGACTTCAAGCAACTCAAATGACCCAGGAGATTACAATTAAAGATTTAGAATCAGAAAAATCAAGGGCCCATGAAAGATTATCTCAGCTTGAAGAGGAAAGAGCTTTTTTGCAAAGCCGAACTCAAAGTCTAGATGAAGAGCAGAAGCAGCAGATTCTGGAACTGGAGAAGGTAAAATGTGAGAGAACAGGATCTCCTAGAAGCATGGCTTCTTCCACCCCAAAAGGGAATGGAAGGAAGGTTCTCTTCACTTGTGAAGTATTTGAAGCTAAAATAATCAGCTACTTTATAGTAACAATACATTTCTCACTCTAGTACTTTTTCACTTTTATTTTAAACAAAAAAAAATGTGTAATTCTAAGCTATTTTATTGTGGATATGCTCAAAGTATGTGGGTGACAATCTGTAATGGAAAATCTTAAGACATTTCAACTTATTTTAAGTTAGAAACAGAAGAAACTCTAGTTCAGTGGGGGTATACATTTAGAGTCTATTGTTAAGTACATGGGTATGTTTTTATAAAATATGCAGTTTTATAATTGGGACTTTTTATAAAACTAAAAAGAATAAGCATCAAACTTTGAATATTCATCTATCAACATAGATTTGTAGTTTAAATAAGACATTATTTGTAGAATAACTCCTGAATATTTTTTCAGGTATGATACCAAGTAGGACTTTTGATCTTTCTCTTTCTGTCAACAACCAAGTACATTGAAAAAGGTCTATCCTTCCTACTCCTTGCTCACTTCCATTCACTTCTTAACCTGGTGCAATCTCCTCCACCAACATTCCTTGGAATCAGCTTTGGCCTTAGCACGTTCCGGTAGCTGGGCACCTAGTACCTGTTGGTTTAAAACGTTTCACTTCTCTTGGAATTCTGCATTCTGTTATGTGTCCTTCTCACCTCCGTGGCTTTGGGTCTTGTTCGTAAAGTTCCTTTTCCATCTGTTCTTTTCAGCTAATACCAGTAGTTATCTTAGTGTTTTTTCCAACCCTTAGCTGTTGATTCTGTTCTACACTGCGTTCTGTTGGTTCCACTTCCTTCCCATACTTTTATCCCATCCTTCCTTCTTTATATCCATTTGTGAATTCTGCCGTTGCTTGCCTGGATTATAGTCAAAACCTCCTACCTGCTCTCCCTGTCTTCAGTCACTTCACTAACATAACAATATTTTAAAATAAGTCACTTACAAGAATTTCAGTGATTTGAGTTCTGTTCAGAATAGAATTTACAGTCCTTAGTATTAAAAAATCCCTTCTTATCATTTGGCTCCTGCTTACTTCTCAGCTCCGTCTCTTACCACTCCCAGCCTTGTTACTGTGTTCTGTCCCCGTTGTATGGCTGTGTGGTTGGGTGGACTTCCTCTCTCCTCAGGTTTTACTACCTGCTTAATTCCTTTCTGTCTTTCACTATGCTTATTATGAAGCCAGACCTTTGACAACAGATCTCAGTTTGGCTTCTCATCTTTGATTTTCTTATAGGTTTACTATGAGAATTAAATGTCAAGCTCCTCTTCTATACTCTTGTAGTACATGATGAACACCCCTTTAATAACTTCTAAAATTACATTGCTACTGTCTCTTGACTTTTTTATCGCTAATGTCTGGATGTTTTGAATGTCCGTAATTGGAACGAAGAACTATATTGGACACTGGTTTGAGTAGGTTAATGGGTAAGCCATTATGTATGCACGAACACTTTCTGTTTTAAGCTTGCAGATGTACTCACTCACATTTGTTCTAAGCTAATAATAGTTTATTTCTGGCTTTAAAATGTTTTTATTTTTCTCTTTACCTTGTCTTTTTTGAAAATAACAGTGTTATATTTTCATGTTTTAGAGCCAAGATTTTGTGGCACTCAGTTTTTTCACATTTATCTGTTTATAGGACATTCAGATAGTAGCAACAATAATTAAGAAAGCAGGTGCCAATTATTGATCT
Source organism: Ctenodactylus gundi (assembly GCA_004027205.1). Classification (NCBI taxonomy): domain Eukaryota; kingdom Metazoa; phylum Chordata; class Mammalia; order Rodentia; family Ctenodactylidae; genus Ctenodactylus; species Ctenodactylus gundi. The sequence continues at coordinate 247,302 of PVKB01001453.1, read as the reverse complement.
TAATTTGTTTTAATTTAAGAAAATAAATGAAGCAAAGAAAACTCAGCAAGAATATTATGAAATGGAACTAAAAAACTTACAGAATAGATTGGACGGAGAGGTGATTCAATTAAATGAAGCTCATTCTAAGACTTTGGAAGAATTAGCCTGGAAGCACCATATGGCAATTGAGGCCATTTACAGCAACACAGATAGAGATAAGAAGAAACTGCAGATGGTGAGTAAAAAGTTAGCTTATCATTGCATTATAAGCTGAGGTTTGTAACAGTCCAGCATAATCCATCATATGGAGTAGTCATTTGCTTCATTTTGATGGTTTCTATCTTGTAATCATTCTTTAAGGCATAGCATATATGAAAGTTCTTGATATAGGGTATAGTTTATATTGAACTGAAATAGAGCAGGTTTTTGTTTTGGTTTTGTTGTTGTTTTTTGGTTCAAGCCAGAAAAGAAACACTGTCTTTGATCTTGGGCAATCTTAACAGCCAAGTCAGTATTTTCTTCAGAAACCTTCAGCTGAAGTACCTGCTTTCGTATAGCTTCTTGCTGTAGGAAAATGATTTTTATATTTTCTTTCTTTCTCAGGTGACCAGTGTGCTAAGTATAATACATGATAGATAGTCTTCCACAGTTGAAAAAGCAAAGTATGTGACAGTCTTGGGTTCTACACTAAGCTCTTTATTTAATAGATGTTACCTCCAAAGCTAAGCCTCAGCTGTATCTGATGAGGCAGCAAGTAAGATGTAGTGTGGAATAAGTACCCAGACAAGTCCTAGCATATGGGAATAAGTAAATGGTAGTTATTAGTATTTCTTTCCATGTGCAAGACACTGCTAAAATGTTTTACATATTTTTAAAATTTAGACCCTATGTCCAGGTTGTTAATTTAATTGACATACCCATTTTACTAGAGCAAGGTTGGGCTCAGTTGTATGCGACTTGTCAGTCCTTGAATTTGAGTCTTAGGTCCATCAAACTGTAGGGTATTCAAACACCACATGTAGGCATTTGTTAATGATGGCTGAGATGTGATTTATATTTATATTTTTAGTCCATGAATACTACGGACTTGGATACTAATAATATTTATATTCTATAGATAATATAGTAGCACTTATTCTTTGTTTCATATACAGAAATACTACTATATATATCCATTCACTTAATGGCGACCAAGAAAGAAAGGCAAAACAGAGAAAAGAAAGGAAAAGAGAAAAAATTTTAAATAATCATAAATGTCAACACACACACGCACGCAGCATGCGGACACAAGAGTAAAGTTCTCTCTAGGCAATGGCTAAGCCTGCCTTCAAGGCAGAGCTGTTAAGAGTACGGACTCACTAACATGGCTGTGATTAGCTGTTTCGTTTTTGGTCTTTGATCAGACCCATTTGATTAGTTCAGAGGGTCAGAGTATAGCACAGTGTCAGTGATCGTCAGTTGGTCCTCTGTTGATCTCTAGGTGGAAGGGGTCTTCTGCAGTTTTTGTTCCCGCCCCTTCATGACAGTCTCTGCAGCTGTTTAAATCTGCTGCTCTGAGCTCACTGACCACATAGACTCTCTCTCTCTAGCCTGAGTTCAGTGTCACCTAGAGTTTTGTGGCTGAGAGTCCTACATGGCACTCAGCTGTCTAGGAGCCAGTGGCTGATGTTCATGTGATCTCCTAGCTCATCACTTACTAGCTGGTGAGGTGGATCCTGCATGGATGTCAAGCTCTTTGGCATTTGAAAAGCAGGATGGCGTATGGAATACCTACCGGTGCAGAGTTCAGCAGTGACTGAGGTATCAGTTGGAGAGTGTCCACTCTGGTACTGCTCCAGTGTTTCTTCTCCACTCCCAGAATACAGTGGCCCCAGTTGCTGCCTGCCCTTGCTTGCTTTCAGATCCCTATCCAGAATCTAGCCTTTGTTTCTTTCTTTTCCAAAGACTTGTCCTAGCTCTCAGTCAGTGCCCTCCGACTGGTGTTCTGGCCTGGACTTTACTTAGTGTTCTCAATCTGAGGGGAATCTCTCTAATATATATCTTGTTCCCTGGGCTTTATCTCTCAGCTCAAAAGGAGCTAGGATAGGTGGAACCCCGGGCTTCTGCTGTTCAGCGGGCTGCAGGTTATGTAGCTGCCTACATACAAGTTTCTTCCCTCCGCAAGTTAGATTCTTTCCCAGAAATGGCATGCTCACTGGAGCTGAGATATAAGTAATGCCAGGATTGAGAAGTGTCTTTGGTATTTTTGTTTGTTTGTTTGTTTAGTTTCTCTATACACCCTTGACACTGGACATTGTCTGGTGAGCTTTTCCTTCAAAGTAGCCTCCCCTGCCTAGGTTTTTCCTTTACCCCTGACTCTTAAGCACCCGAAGATCCTGGCATGTGGCCCCTCAGCATCTTCTGTGTGATTTCCCCAAGCCCAAATTCACCATGATTGATCTCAGTTGGGTGTATGCTTGTTCTCGACTCTTTCCTTTTTTCTCTCCTTTCTCCTTTTTCTCCTTCACCTGACATGCCCTTGTGACATGTTATTTTTGCATTGGAGCCAAGACACCATGGACTGAATCCTCTGAAAACTATGAGGAAAATAGACCTCCTTGTGGGTGTGGGTGTTGAATTCCCATTTTGTCCTAGCAATGAGAAAGTGTTAACACAATGACCAAAGTGTTCATAAAATTTATCAGTTCCTTATCCATGTATTCCTTATTCCCACTGTGTGTATAATCTTAATTTATTCCTCAATTACTTGTTACCATGAACTTATTAAGGGCAAGAATCATACCTTATTGCTTTTATATTCCAGGTATATTAAGAAGATTGGTTGGCAAATAACGATTTTATTGTTACTATAACTCATTTTGTTGTTTAATGGTAAAGCTAATTTGAAGAGCAAAATATAAAACAAAATAGTGTTTTTCTTGGAGTCTTCATTTTTTTCCTAAGGAACTGGAAGAACAATATAAGAAGGAGAAACTAAACCTGGAAGATGATAAGAATCAGCTTCAGAAAGAGCTAGAAAGCCTGAAGGAAGTACTGGAAGAAAAGATGAATACAGCCAATCAAGAGGCAAGAATTCTTCAGGCATATTACCTACATTATATATGTTAATAATGGTAACTTATGCTGGTGACATCGAATGGGTTGATGTGACATTGAATAGGTTGAAGGTAACACATCTAGAGCAAAAATAGTTGAAAAACTTTCATTGATACCAGGCATTTCATAACACTTCGGTTATATTGCATGAGGTAAAAATTTATTATCAAAAACATTAAACCAGGGGTTTTTAGTAGAGAGTAGCAAAACAACACAGAAAAGATGTTCTGCTCTTTTGCAAAACATTAGCATAGTCGTCTTTATTCTCTGTCAATTTAAAAAAGAGAAGCTTTGTTTTATATTGTTGTTTGGGTCTGGAGTGTCCCCCAAAAGCCTCGTGTACCTACGAATATTGTGTACTGTTGGGGGGTGGTGTCAACCTAGGTGTGCAGATACCTGAGGCTTGACCTGGATTGGTGTATGCTGGTTCCAACCTTGTTCCCAGACTTGGTTTTGTTCTACTGTGCTGTGAGGATCTCTGTCTCCAGAGCACCAGCTATGTCCCTGACTACAGCTCCAGCCCCACCACGTAACTCTACCATTTCCCAGCCACCGTGAATGCATTGTGACTTTTTGAAACTGTGAGCTAAAATAAACCATTCTTCCCTAAAGTTGTAGATGTGGGTATTCTGTCCCAACAATGAAATAGTAACTAAGACATTCTAGATAATAGCCTCTAAAATAAATTATAAATTCTATATGAAACTGTTACTCATCCTGGAAAAGGCTAAGAATGACATATAATAAAAATGTTGGAAGTCAAAAATTTGTGAATAAAGTAAATGTGAATGTTTTTCAAATTATGATGTTGTTTCTTTTCCTCCCCTCTTTGCCCTTCTTGAAGTTGCATACTAGAATTGCCTTCCTACTTAATCATTTTTCCTTTTTTTCCAGTTCATACTTCACATGGCTTGTCGGTGAGCCTTAAACTCAGCTTTTGTCTTGACGCGTCTCATCTTGTGAGCTCACTAGTGTCATCTTCCCCAGCAGCCTCTAAGTCCTGCTTTCCCATCACTATTTCTATCCACAAAAGCCACACCAGAATACCTGAGAGCCTCAGGGCAGGCTGGTAATTTGCACTGTGTATTCTTGAGATGTTTTTAAACATTCATCAGAGAAAGTAGCAAGCATTTTACTGGGAATAACACTGATAAAGTTGTTACTGATATTAGCTCAAGTTGTCTTTTGTTGTGTAAAGTAACCCACTGCTGGCTTCATATTTGTACATCTCTCTCAGTAGAACATGATTCCTGTGATTACTGTGTCCTGCTCTCTGTAGAAGACACTTTAGTGACCTTATATTTCTCATGCAGGCCCTTCAGGGTTTCTCTCAAGTATTCCTTCAACCTACATTCTGTAATTTCACTGAGAACTGTGGTAAATACATAGCTTATGCTCCTTCTGGCTACATTTCCAATTATGTTTTAGCACCCTGTTAGTGTTTTGGTTCCCACTTACACTGGCTCCCCAAGAATCTGCCTAGCTCATCCTTCCACATACTTCTGCTTTCCCTTATGTCTGCTTCACCTTTTCTCTTGTTCTGCTTTGCTGACTGGGATCTCCAGAGATAGTAAGCATTCTTGTTTTGTTGCCTGCTTCTCAAAGGAAGGATATCTAGAGTTTTCTTATAAGTACCTTTCATGAGTTTAGAGAAGTTCTCTTCTAGTCTCCCAATTAAAAAAAAAATGAATAGATGTTGAGTTTTCTACATCTATTAACATCATATACTTTTTTCTTTAATTTGTTAATAGTTTCACATATATGTATATATTTATCAACTATATATTATACAAGGTATATTGTCTTCATAATATAATGTTAGAATTGGCTTGCTAATACCTCTTTTAGGATTCTTGAGCATAAGTTTAAGTAAGACTACCTTGCACTTTCCTGTTTTATTTTTTCATTTCTAGTTTTCCACTCAAGTTTATATTAGCGTCAAACAGTTCTTATTCTTACTCAAACAGTTCTATACCTTATTCTTTTCTGTACAAGTTGTATGAGATTACAGTTGTTTTTCAGCCTCAGTTACATTGAGGTTAGAAATTATTTTTATGAAAGTGATTTTTGAGACTTTGAGACTTGTTCAAACTAGCTTTGTGACTTAAAACATGAGACCATTTTTATTTCTGAATGCATTCAGTTGTTTAGTGCAATGTAGGCCACACACTCATCCAAAAAGTCAAGATTTTAAGCTGTTTTCTTTAAATCTTCAATATTTTTAGCCATGTATCTTAATTTATCAGATATTAAAAATTGATATTATAATTATAGACACTTAATTTTCCCTAGATTGTATTCCTTTTTGCTTTTTATATTTAGAGGATTTGTTATATACATACAAAAGGAAATAATTTTACTATTTATTGAGTAGTACTTTTTATATTAATTCTGTTATTTGAAAACAATCAGCTTTTTTTTACTTTGACTAGAATATCGCTTTCAAATATTTTACTCAGTTTTTTTGCATTCTTGTTTTTACATGTATCTTTTAAAAATCACATGTAGCTGCATTTAAAGAAATTTATTTCTGTTCAAAATAGATTATTTTTTATGTATTTGACTACTAAATGTATCTGGGACACTTCGCAAAAACTAAAAAATTGTTACAGAAACAAATCATTAAATTTACTCTCTTCATACACTTCCAGATCTTCATACCCTTACAAGTGAGATAGCTTTGAAAATATGGTTTTAGATGATTAACTCACGAGTGCCAGAATTACAATATGTATTAAGTGATTCAAAAAATCTCAGGTGGAGCATAATTATGCTATTGTGTGGAATTTTATTTGAGATCAGCTTCTAAAAGAAAGTACTAGACTGAATGGCTAGTAAATCTATTTATGATTATTTTAAATTTTCTTTAAACTTTAAGTTACAGATTATTCTGGACAGAACCTTTTATGCATATATAATTCAATATTTTGTTAAACTGTAAATTATTTGAATTTATTATTAAATGTCACAGTTGATAAAATGCCTAAAACATGGTAGGAGATCCATTAATATTTGTCAGTAGAATTGTGTTACTGAAAACTAGATGAACATTATATGTAAAATAAGAATATAGTTATTTGTTGCTCTATAGCAAATCACCACAAAGCTTTGTGGCTTACAGTTGCACATTTTTGTTTTTTCCTTGTTTTGTGGTTTAGCATTCCAAGGCTTGGGTTCTCTGCTCAGGGTCTTACCAGGCTGACTTCAAAGTTACAGCTGGAGTCACAATTCCATGGAGGGAGAGGAATACTTTTTCATGCTAATTCCTTATTACCAGAATTTATTTCCTTGTAGCCGTGTATCTGAGATCATTACTTTCTTGCCAGTTACTAGCTAGGGACTGCTCTCAACATTGAGGCTCCCCACAAAGTCTTTGTTATCATGGCCTTCTCCTCTCCTTCTCATAACATAGTTATTTACTCTTGAAAGGCTAGCAGGACAATCTCTGCTACTTCAGTTTTCTCAAACTTTTAAAGGCTTTCCTGATTAGGTCAGGCCCACTCAGAATAATTTTACTTTTGATTACCCTAAAATTAACTGCTTAGAGACTTTAATTACAGCTCTACATTGCCCTTAGCCATAAAATAAAATGTCATGGAGTGATATCCTATCATATACACAAATCTCAACAGAAGTGACTTTCAGGGATAAAATACCTTAGAATTTTGCCTATTATAACAAGCAGATAACTTACTACTTTGGTTCCTATATTGGCTGCACTACCATTCAGAAGATGAAGGACATATAGATTATCTCTTGACTACATGATACATTCTAGAGGATGGGAATACTTTGACAAAATGACAAGTACCTCATGGTCTTCAGTGTCTGTCAGTGATAAATGTGGTTTTAGGGTCCAAAGGAAGGAGTGATTCTCTGACCATATGGAATGATAATCTGGAGAAATTTCTAGGAATTATGGGAATGCCACTATACATGGAACGTGATAGCAAATGTAATATTTATTTAGAGTTTTCTGTGTCCCAAGCATTACTCTATATACTTATTCTTTATATTTTGCTCTTTATGTCTCAAAACAGCTCCATACAGTACATGCTAATTGCTAAGTCATAACTAAGTCACAGAATAGTTATGCACTTTGTACATCACACATTGTGATAAAGCCAGAATTCCAGTCCAGGTTGTGTGATTTTAGAGATGTATTTTTAAACCACATTTGCCTTCCTACAACTGTAAAGATGAAAGAAGGAAGAATGCCAGGCTGAGCTAGGAATTTGGCTAATGGTTGTCTGTGGAAACCCTGGAAGCCCCATGAAAGATTCGGAAGGTTATCTTAAGGGCAGAGGGAAACCATGGAAAACAGTGGGAAGATGCTAAATACAAATACGTGGATACTTGCTTGAAAGATGGAGCTTGCACTCATGTCTATATTTGTGATTTATTAAAAATTACTTTGATGTTGCAAGGAGAATGGATTAAAGAACAGACATGAATAGATAGGTATCCTGGGGAGGAAGTTTCTACTTACTGTATTCCTTCAAGGTACACATTAATAAGAATCTGACTAGTGGTCACTGTTGCAGATGACAGAAATCCCAGCTGAAACTAGCAGAAGGAAAAGGAAATGTATTGGCTCATTTGACTAAAATGTCCAAAGATAATATTAGCACCAGCAAAGCTAGATTCAAAACTGAAACTGGACAATGGAGCGAAGCTTCTCTTTTTTTAAGTTAATTTTACCTTCTTTGTGCTTTTAGCCTCGTATTCTCTTAGATGGATCTATGACAGGGAAAACTTTTTTTTTTTTTTTTTTTTGGATTTCTTATTTTGAGATATGGGAAGGGAATACTGGAAATGTTGAGTCTAGGGCTTTTACGCTCAGCTACTTCCAAAAGTTTTTAAGTTGAAATGTGATTGTGGATTTGAAACTAGGTTTTTTTCTAAGTTCAGTGCTCTTTCAACTCAGTTACAGCTGCTGTCCAAATAGTCATTCATTCACCGCAATAATACATGTTGATGGCAGTAATACATAAAAAGTAGAAAATATATAAATAAGCAATGTAAAATAGAGAAAGGTAGACATTAAAATAGTGACAGGTAAAATTTTTAAAATATTGTAAGGGAAATGACAATATAAAATTTTAAAATTAGAAAAAAGAGACCTTTGTATAAAAATTAAAATGCTTAATATGACTGGAAGTAGTTGTAAAAATGAACCAAACCAGTCATAAAAAAGAAAATCTGACATGTGTCTAGAGAATCCAGAGAATATAATATTTAATGGGTGACTTTTCCAAACTTTCAAGAATAGGTAATTCTTTTGTTATGAAAATCAGAGCAGAGGGCTAGAGAAATGGCACAGGGGTTAGAATTCATACCTAGCAAGCACAAGGCCCTAGGTTTAGTTCCACAGCACCACACAAACTGGGTGTGGTGGCACACATCTGTAATCCCAGCACTAGGGAGGCTGAGGCAGGAGGATTGCTGCAAGTCTGAGACCAGCTTGGTCTACAGAGTGAGACTCTGTCTCAAAAACATGGAGGCAGGTGTTAGAGAAATAGTACAGTGGTTAGAGCACTTGCCTAGTAAATGTGAGGCCCTGAGTTCAATTCCCTAGCACCACATAAGCTGGGCATGGTGGGTCATGTCTAATTCCAGCACTTGAGAGACTGAAGCAGGAGGATTGTTGGGAGTTCAAGGCCAGCCTGACCTACATAGTGAGTTTAGGACCAACCTGGACTATAGAGTAAGACCCTGTCTCACAATAAACAAAAGCAGCAAGAAAAAAATGGGAAACTCTCCAAATCATTTGATAAGGTAAGCACCCCATTAGAGACACTGACAAGATAACATGCTGTCAGTTCACAGAATTGTTCAGCATATACATATGTCAGCATATAAAGGAATTTTTATGGTTTCTTTATGATACCTGCATTTACAGGGAAATATATTTGGGTGTTAGTTTTAAGTTTTAAATTTAATTTTTGTAGAGTTTTCATAAGGTTGGCCATTTTATAAAAATGGGATATTTTCCTAGATAATTAAAAATACTTCATTTATAGATTGTAGTTCTTATGAGTAGAGGTTAGATAACCACTAATGAACAGTTGTTCCCTTGCTCCTAATTTGAAGAGTACATTCAACTTCATGAGATAGATTTTGTATGGAAACACAGAAATCAGTTTATAGGATACACATAACAACTGTCGATATTGACCTGTACTTAACACCTTTGTAAGTAGCAGAAGAACTGTACTCACATGAAATACAATGTTTTAGCAGTATTTGCCTCTGTTACTTTTTCGTTGCTGGTACACAATACCCAGTGCCCACAGCTTAAGGAAGAAAAGATGCATTTTAGCTGTCAGTTTCAGAAGGTCTTAGTCCATTCATGGGCAGCGACAATGATGGAAGCACATGGCAGAGGTGGATCTAAGGAAAGCTGTGCACAGCATGACACACAGGAAACCAAGTGGGCAAGGAAGGGTGATGCTACCTTATATCCTTCCAGGTTGTATCCCAGTGAACAACCCTTTCCAGGTAAACTCCTAGTGATCTGCTCCATCTGGATCAAGCTCTAGTGTTCACCCTTTTTAACCAGGCCCCACCTCTTAATAGCTTGTTCCATCAGTGTTCCATGACATCAAAATATATGAGGCCTTAGGGACACATTCTAGATCTAAACCATAGCATTCTGACCCCTGGCACCCAAAAGATTTATGTCCACCTCCTTATGCAAATACATTTATCTCTTCTGTAAGAGTTACCAAAATAACGTTGTTGTTTTGTTTTTTATTTTTTGAGACAGTAGCCCAGGCTGTTCTTGAACTGACAACATAGCCCAGGCTGGCCTTGAACGCATGGCAGTAGTGCCTCAGTCTCCTAAATGCTAGGATTATAACTATTTGCCACTACATTCAGCACTTGCTAGGCAAGAACTGTAAACACTGAGCCCATCAAAGTCATACTAGTTCTAGCTCTGCTAAAATAAAGTCCAAGTCCAAAGTCTTTTTCTGAAACTCTAGGCAAACTCATAGTTGCGAGCACCTATGAACATGAAAAGTTAAAACACTTACAACAAACAAAGTCACAGGGTAAACAAACTCATTCCAAGAGAGAAAAATAGACCAATAGCAAACAACTGGACAAAAGCAGACACGAGAAAAAGCAAGGCAGGCACCAAATCCATGCCGTGCACTCTGTGATGAGATGTGAACTCCATAGGCTATTGGCAGCCCAGCTCCTATGGCATTGCCTCTGGATGCAACCTCCATGGCTTCTCTATTGGGCTGGCTCCTCAGCAGATGATCCACATTCCTGGCATTGCCAAATTTCTGGTGTCTCTGCTGCACCTTAGGTTTCTCCTTCACAGCTTCCTACACTGCCCTTCTAGGAGTGTACTGCCTGATCATGAGGGCCTTCTGAAATCTGAGTGGAAGCTTCCATGATCTCACAACTCTTACATTCTAAGAGCCTGTGAAGCCAGCATCTTGTGGATGATGCTGAGATCTGCTGGCTTGAGCAATAGTCTGGCACCCTTGGACAGTCAACTGCTGAGGCTGCTGAGTTCTTAGATGGCTGGACAGCTTGGAGATTCACTTTTCTTGGTGGTCCTTGGACTGTCTTTTCAAAGCAAAGTTTTTTGCCTTTCCACCCTTTATCAGGAAAGGGTAGGGATCTTGGTGATCTCTGAGACATCCTCAAGGTATCTTTTTTATAGTCCTGATTCCAAGTACTAAAGTACTGGGTGTTTTCAGATGTTAATCTCTTTTGACAACCTTGTGCTCTTTTGCCCCAATATTGCAGGCTTTTTCAGTAGGGTAAAACTGCCTAATTTTCCTATCTTTTTCTCTGCCTTTTTTTCCTGCCTTCAGTGTAGAACTAGCTACAAGCTGCAACCCATATCCATCCCTGTGACAATATGAACATTGGGCTGCATTGAAATTTCCTCTCGTACATTAAGTGTAGTCCGCTGCACTAAATCCCACATTCAGGCAGTCTTAGGAAAAAGCTTCCAAGTGCTGGTACCCTTTTTTTTCTAAAGCAAAGCACACCTAGTTTTTAGACCAATTGCCAGTAAAATCTGCATTCCCATCTAAAACTTACTGAGCCCAGTCTTTTCAATATGCTGTTCTGTCTGCATTCTGGTCTCTTGAGCTCTGACCAGAATCTCCCATCAAACTTGGCTCACAGCATTCTAAGGATTCTTTAGCCAGCTTCTTCAGATGTTTTCAAACTCTTCCCGAAAACAGTTTCAAAGGCTTCCAAACCACATGATCAGGTAAAGTCACAGAAATGACCTCATTTTTCTGGTACTCATTTTTTGTTACTGAGATACAATACTCAGCATCTGTAGTTTAAGGGAGAAAAGATTTATTTTAAATTCACTCAGTCTCTGACCATCTCAGTTCATTCGTGGGCAGTTGGTGGAAACACATGGCAGAGGCCTAGCAGGAGGAAAACTGTTTAGGACATGACACACGGGAAGGCAAGTGAGCAAGGAGGGACAGAGCTAACACGTATCCTTCCCAGTCGTGTACCAGTGATCTACACCTTCTGGATCAAGCCCTAGTGTTCTACCCCTTCTGATCTGGCCCCACCTTTTAACACCCCATGGTTATATCAGTATTCCTTAACATCCAAATACATAAGGTTTCTGGGGGGTCATTCCAGATCCAAACCATAGCAATATTTTTATCTGAGTTTTTTAAGTCTTTGTTATCTTACCTCAGTTCCTTTTCCCCCATTTTATTGATATTTGTATATGTGATACATAATGTTTACATTGAACGTGAGTATTTTGTGCACATATATATCATGTCAAAATTACACATCTTTCCCCTCTCCTGTTTTGACCCTCTCACAGAAATGACCTCTGGGGTTGGATGATATCTTAGTGATGCTTTGATTTGCATTTCTCTATAGTTAAAGATATCAGACATCTTTTCATTTATTTAGTGTCCATTTGAACTTCTTCATTTGTGAATTGTCTATTCATTGCCATTGCTGATTTTATAATTGGGTGTTCCAATTTTAGGGATCTGTTTTTCTTAAGCTCCTTGTATATTCAAGTTATTAGCCGCCTATCTGAGATATAGGTAGTTAAATTTTTTCCCATTTTGTCGGTTCTCTCTTTACTCTGTTGATAATTTCCTTTGCCTTACACTTTTTAATTTGAAATTGTCCCATTTGTTAATTCCGGGAGTTATTCTTTTTGCTTTGGTAGTCTTATTAAGAAAGTCCTTTCCTATGCCTGTAATTTTTAGATTTTTGCCTGATTTATCTTCCAGAAAGTTGAGCATTTTAGCTTTAATACCTAGGTCTTTGATCTACTTTGATTTGATTTTGGTACATGGTGAGAGATGTGTGTCTAGGTTTATTCTTCTACCTGTGGATAACCAGTTTTCCCAGCATCATTTGTTGAAGAGGCTGTCCTTTTTCTGGTGTATGCCTTTGGCTTCTTTATCAGATATCAGGTAGCTGGTGGTACTTGAGTTTGTCTCTGCCTCCTCAGGTCTGTTCCACTAGTCAAATTGTCTGGTTTTCACTAGTACCATATAATTTTTATAACTGTTGTGTTGTAATATAACTTGATGTCTGGAATAATAATGCCTCCTGCCTTTGTCTTGTTACTCGGGATTGCTTTAACTGTTCTAGGTCTCCTTTTGTTCCATAGAAATTTAAGGATTGTTTTTTCAAAAAGTTGTTGGTATGTTGACAGGAATTGCATTGAATCTGTGTATTAGTTTTCACAGTACAGTCATTTTGACTATTCTGTCTATCCAAGAACAGGAGCTGTCTTTCTATTTTCTGACGTCTTTTCAAATTCTTTCTTCAGCGTAGTACAGTTTTCTTTGTAGAGGTCCTTCACTTCCTTGGTTAGATTTACATCTAGGTATTTAATTCTTTGAAGGGCTTTTGAGAATGGAATTATTCTTTTGTGCTCTTTCTTAGTATATTCATTTTTAGTGTAAAGGAATTCCATTGGTTTTTTTTTAGTATTGATTTTATAGCCTGCAACTTGGCTGAATCTGTTTTTTATTTCTGAGAGTTTCATAGGGGAGTTTTTGGGGTCTTCTACATAGATATTCATATCATCTGCAGATAAGGTTAATTTGACTTCCTCCTTTCCAATACATATTTCCTTTATTTCACTCTCTTGCCTGATTGCTCTGGCAGGGTTTCAAGTACTGTGTTGAATAGGAGTGATGAAAGTGAACACCCTTGTTGTGTTCCTGATTTAAGGACAAATGCTTTTAATTTCTCCCCATTTACTGTAATATTTTTAGGAGGTTTGGCATATATGGCTTCTGTCCGTTTGAGATATGCACGTTCTATATCTATCTTCCTCGGGATTTCTAACCGTGAATGGATGTTGGATTTTTGTCACAGGCCTTTTTTGTGTGCATCAGCTGAGATGATCGTGTGATTTTTATTCTTGCTTTTGTTGATGTGGGTGTATTACAATGATTGATTTACATATGTTGAACCAGGCTTGCATCCCAGGAGTGAAGCCCATTTGATCATAGTGCATGATATTTCTACTTATTTGCTGGATTCTATTTGCCATAATCTTATTGAAAATTTTTACACCTATATTCATTAAAGAGATTAGCCTGTAATTTTTTTTCTGGTTAAATCTTTGTGTGGTTTTTGTATTAGTGTGATGCTAGCCTACAAAAATAAGTTTGATGATGTTCTGTCTCTTTCAAACTCTTGGAACAGTTTGAGAAGTCTGAGAGTTAACTCTTCTCTGAAGTACTGAAAAAAATTCTGCTGTGAATCCATCTGGTCTTGGACTTTTCTTTGTAGGTAGGGACGTTATTATTGCCTCAGTTTCCGTGTGTGGTATGGGCTTGTTCAAAGTTCTTATGTCTTCTTGATTATATTTTGGTGTTATGTGTGTGTCTAGAAAGCCACATGTTTCTTCCAAGTTCTTCAATTTGTTGGAGTGTGTTTGAAATAGTTCCTTGTAATTTTTTGAATTTCTACAATGTCTGTTTTATTTCACCTTTTGTATTTAAATTGCATTGATATGCATTTTTCTTTCCTTGTTTAGGTTAGTTCACCGACAGGTTCATCAATCTTGTCTATTCTTTCAAAGAACCATCTCTGTTGTTGATTTTTTTATATTGTTTTTAGTTTCAATTTCATTGATTTCTCTCCTAGTCTTTTTACTTTCTTTTCTTCTGCCACTTTCTGATTTAGATTGCTCTTATTTTTCTAGGAACTTGAGGTGCATCATTTGATTGTTTATTTGAGATTGCTCTGTTCTTTTGATGTGTACATTTATGGCTATGAATTTCCCTATTAAGACCACTTTTGTTGTGTCCCATAGGTTCTGGTATGATGTGCTTCCTTCATCATTTAACTTTAGAAAGCTTTTGATTTCTTCCTTGATTTCTTCTGTGACTCATTGTTTGTTCAGTAGTAAGTTATTTGGTCTCTGTGTATTTGTATATTTTCTGATGTTTTGCTGTTGATTTCCAGTTTTATTCCACTGTGATCTGAGAGCAACCAAGGAATTATTTCCATTCTTTTGTACTTATTTAAGCTTGTCTTACAGCCTTATAATGTTCTCTATTTTAGAAAGTGTCCCATGTGCTGCTGAGAAGAGAGTGTATTCTGTTACTGTTAGATGGACCACTCTGTAGGAATCTGTTAAGTCCAAGTTTTCTATAGTGTCATTAAACTGTAGTATTTCTTTGGTCATTTTCTGTCTAGTTGACCAGTCTGTTTGCAATAGTGGAATATTAAGGTCCATTCCTGTAATTGTATTGGAGCCTACATGGTGTTTTAGGTCTAATTATTTAATTATTTTTGGTTTACACAATTGGGTACTCCAGGTTGGGAGCATATATGTTGATGATTATGATTTCTTCCTGTTGTATTGTTCCATTAACCTGTATGTAGTGTCCATCTTTGTCTGTTCTGATTTTATTTATATCATCAATATATATGCTCCCAACTTGGAGTACCCAATTATGTAAACCAAAAATAATTACACCTGAAACACCACATAGGCCCCGATACAATTACAGGAGGGGACCTTAATATTCCACTATTGCAGACAGACAGGTCTGATTTATCTGAGAGTAGTACAGTTACTCCTTCTCGTTTCCTTTTTCATCGCTTTACTTTCAGTCTGTGTTTCTGGGTAAAGTATGTTTCTTGTAAGCAGCAAATTAAGGGATTTTGTTTTTGGTCCAGTCAGCCAGTCTGTGTC
The DNA here is from genome assembly GCA_004027205.1 of Ctenodactylus gundi. Classification (NCBI taxonomy): domain Eukaryota; kingdom Metazoa; phylum Chordata; class Mammalia; order Rodentia; family Ctenodactylidae; genus Ctenodactylus; species Ctenodactylus gundi. Next base: position 232,037 of record PVKB01001453.1, on the reverse strand, counting down.
TTTTTATAGGTGAATTGAGCAGTAACATTCAGGGTAATTATGGAAGTATATTTGCTGTGTCCTGCCATTTTTACAATGCTTCATTGTTATTTACTTGACCTACTTTCTTGTCCATTCATTTTCTTCTTTCTGTCGTTTCCCTTTCTCTGGGGTCTTTGGTGCCCTTGGTCTCCCTTTCTCTGTCTAAGATTCCTTTACTTATTTTCTCCAGTGCTAGTCTAATGGCTGCAAATTTCTTTAGGTTTTCTTTTTCATGGGAAAATTTAATTTCTCCTATTTTGAGAGATAATTTTGCTGGTTATTGTAGTCAGAGTTAGCATTTATGCTCTCTTAGCAGTTGGTTGATGTATCTTCATGTTCCCTCTGCTTTTAGCATTTGTGTTGAGAAATCTGTAGTTACTCTGATGGGCTTGTCTTTGTAAGTCACTCTCTGTTTTTCTCTTCCAGTTTTCAATATTCTCTGTTTGTGTGGGTTTCTAGGATCTTAATTATGATGTGTCAGTAGTATGACACAGACATCAAAATAATAAGGCTCTATATTGTTTTATGTCTACCCACTATCCTTTTTAGCAATGTGACATTTTTATCTATATCTATATCTGTTTCCTACTAGCTATGTACTTATGCTAACCAATTATTGATACATGTCATATACACCCAGTGTCCAATAGCCTTATAATTATGATCTAAACTACTGAAGGTGATTTCTATACACATTGTTAGGTAGCCTATAATGGAATTTATCACACATTATATTATTTGTAGTAATTATATATATACAAAACTATATTACTAATTTGTTACTAATTAATAATATACAGATAATAGGTCTCTTCCGGTCTACTTATATGGTTATGAAATATTTGTACTTAGTGGTTCAATTAATAGAGAAACTGGAGTTGGGTGACAGCAGACTAAGATTAGGAGTTAGCTTAAACTATAACATAGAAAGTAGAGAAGTGGCAATATTCCTACCCCAGTCAAAAGGTAACAGATAGAGGGAAAAAAAAAGTACTATAAGTCATATTCAGATGAGTTAGATAAAGTTAGCATGAAGTAAAGAGAGTATAGCTTCCAGATCTGCTTGCAGATTTAGGAAAAAGGGCTTAGAAAGCTGACCAAGAGAGGGAGACACTCAGGAGATAGTTAATAAGGAGACATAAGGCAGTGGAAAGGTAAGGGAGGAAAGGGGGCAGGAAAAAAAAAAAAAAAAAGCCAAAAAAAAAAAAAACCCTACTGCAAAGGTGTAATTGAAATCAGGGAACCTATTCAGTTGTATGAAAAATAAAAAACTGCAACATACAGAAAGGAGGAAAATAAGAATAAAAATGGAAGCCAAACTGATTAAAGAAAGGCCAGAGTTCAAGTTGGCCAACTAATAAAACACTACAAAAACAAAACAAACTTACTAATTATATTTTAAAAAATGTTACTTCCATGTATTTCGTGTATGAAGTGAGTGCTGGACGCTCTGTTTCTGGAAATTTTCCACGTCTCTGTGTTGGTCTTGAACAGTCTTGTTCTCTACAGGGTACTTTAATGCCCCTCACTGAGCTTTCCAGGTGATGCCATCGTATATTAGTCCTTCACCCCATCTCTTTAGTCCTCAGGTCTTCCATCTTCCACAAGCTGACCTGTATAGAATGCCTTAGGCAAGCCAGGTACTGTGGTGTGGATACCTGAGTGGAAAAGTCTATTCTCCACATGATTCTCATAATTCACAGTCCTTGGTGTCTTCATCCATTCTGTGTTTACAGCGCTGCCTGCTTCCTTCCGTTCTAGAGTGCATAGGTGGTGCCAAAAGGATGAGCAGCAGTTCACTCTCTCTTATGCCTGGTTTCAGAAACTGCTGCCTGGTTTAATCAGCCCACAGTGCTGATCTCTTGTTTTGGGGCACAGGTGGAAGTATGCTAGCCTGTACTTCTCCATCCCTTTTGCTGTTTGCACTCATCTCTCTGCAGTCCACTGACTGCCACCTGGACTTGATCCTGTGCAGTCTGCAGACTGCCAGCTGCTACAGGTCTAGAACTGTCTGCTGTACCTGGCTTCACCTTCATAGGCTCACAATCCTGAGTAGGTAGGAGAGCCCCACGCTGGTCTTCTCTAGCCCATGGTTACCTGACTTTATTTTTACCTCTACTCCTTAGGTTATGTGTAGTTTGGATATATACTTGTTGATTCTTTAGGAATAGCTAGGACTCCTACTCTACCACCATCTTGACTGGAAGCTTCTTCTGTTCCTTTTTACAAGTATTTTAGTATATGATAAAACCAAGAATTGTCTTTAAACCAGAGCTTGAGAAATGTATTCATTTCTTTACGTGGTTGTCCTGCAAAATGAATACTATATATTTGGAACTCTCTTTGAAAAACATGATAAAGATAATAAAGAGTACCAATATTATTTGAATCCTTCTTTCAAAATCTTCAAGTAATCATCTATTCATTTTAAAATTACAACTCAAGGATAAAACTTTAAGATGAAATTGTGAGACTTTTGCCAATCTGTTACAGTGAGGTCTGTTAAAAATGGTGTGCTCTATTTACATACAGATTGGCCGCCTCCAGGATCTCGTAAGGAAAAGTGAACAAGGCCTTGGCTCTGCTGAAGGGCTCATCGCTAGTCTTCAGGACTCGCAGGAAAGGCTGCAGAAGGAGCTTGACTTGACCAAAGGCAGGCTGAAGGAGACCAAGGATGCTCTATTAAATGTTGAAGTAATTGCATAATTGTACTCTAAGCTAAGCATCAGCAAAGTAAAAATATAACTTAGTTACTTTGTTTATAGCTTTTTAATATCACCATGTATAATGGTATTCATTCTTAGGGCTACTACAATAATACTACAAACTGGATGACTTTAAAACAGCATAGTAATTAATAAAAAGTAAACGCTCCATAAATGTTAATTTTACTAATATTTTTGGCTTAGAACTGTTGATATTTCAAAAGCATATAAACAACTATACTTTGTATACTTTCTGTACTGCATGAATATAATTCTATTTATATTTTATGAAAATAATTTGTGCATGCGTTGAATTCCAATCACATTTTATTTTTGAAATTTGTGAAAAATTTAATTATTTCATTTTATTAAATTTTTTCTTCCTTTTTTTAGTATCTATGTGACAATGACAGTCTTCTGTGTATAAGGAATAGGTTGAAACATAGAACAGTGCAAAATATTGTATATAACCTTATTTAGTTGCCTATAACCTGAGAAAGCCAGTCCTGTTAATCTTTATCTTATGCCCTGCTGTATAATTTTAATTCAGCAAGTATTAATGGCACACCTTGATTTACTACAACTTTGCATAAATTCTCTATGTTAAACAAGTCGGCTTTATAAAATTCTTTTTTTTTTCCATCTTTACCTCAGTAATGTATAATAAAGTCCTTTGCATTGAGTAAATGGACTTTGTAAATCACTTTTTAAAGTGATTTTTTAGTCTTTAACACTACCTGTGGTAGAAAAATATTACTTCTAGAATCAGCATACTTAAAAAGAACGGTGATGTATTCAAGTTTCCATAGGTATTGCTTGATAAACCTATCAAGATTGCCAAATGCCAATTTTAATTTTGTCTCACTTTGTTCCTGTTAGTGTGGGTATTCCTTTCAAAAACCTACTACATCGCATATTATTGCAAGTGGATGATTCAGAAGGAGTTAGTGGTAATGGACAAGTCATTATCTATCCTCTGTTGCCTGGCTCCCTCTGAGCAACCACCTACCGGCATGGGCCCACAATTGCCAGTGTCATCCAAACTGTACACCTCCCCCGACACCCCACTGCCTCCCAGATTCCAGGAAGCTGCATAATTTATACTTATGTATAGGAATTTCATATGAATCATATCATGCTTCCACAACACTGGCACATTGGCCACTCTCTTGTGATTACATAGCAAAAATTGCATGCTAAATTTCACATAATTCTTTTAATCATTTCAGTGGGCTACAGCTATAATGCTTAAGCTTTGAACAAATAACATACTTTCTAATATGAATATGAGTAACATTCTATGTGATATACATGTGAAAGTAATTCAGTAATCAATTGTTAAATATGAATCGAAAGGTTTAGTTTACGTGATTAATTCTGATTTTATTTAAATAATTTATAATGTGCTTTAGTAAAATATAATAAGGGATAGTCAAAGTATTTAGTGAATGTTTAAAATTTTTAAACTTTATTACAGTAAGACACATTGCCATTAATCCCCAAGTCCTCTTTTGCAGTTTTTTTTTTTTTTTTTTTTTTTTTTTTTTTTTTTTTTTTTTTTTTTTTTTTTTTTTTTTTTTTTTTTTTTTTTTTTTTTTTTTTTTTTTTTTTTTTTTTTTTTTTTTTTTTTTTTTTTTTGGTGCAGTTATGGCTTTATATGGCTGCCTCAACATCCTGAATAGATGTAGAAGTTTACTTTTTATGGCCATCTTGACTTTGGGGAAGAACTAGAAGCATTTTTATTTGACAAAAATTGCCTTAAATATTTTGAATTGGGTCAGAACATTAAGGCAGCCAGCCATAAAACGGCAGTCACAAAAAGAGGACTGGATTTGCAGAACTGCTTCAGAAATTGCCATAAACAATGGAAAAAATATGTTTAAAGTAAAGGGAAGTATTTTGAGGAAGATATTAGGCAATATGTCATGTACTGTAATGATTTTTTAAAATTCAAACATTTGCTATTTTTCGATCACAACTTTTTTAAGACAGGGTCTTGCTCTGTAATCTAGGCTGGGCCTCAACTCACTGTGGAGCCCAGGCTGGCCTCAAACTGACAGCAATCCTCTTGCTTCAGCCTTCTGAATGCTGGGATGTACAAGTGTATGCCCCCACACCCAGCTCATGTTGTGCTGGGGAATTGAACCCAGAGCCTTGTGCTTGCTAGTGGTTACCTCCTGTCTCCATACATTTCTTTAGACAAAGGCCAAATATGTAATATGTGTTCTGTATATTTTTATTGTAGGCAAATCTTGAGTACTTATCATAGATAACAGTCACTGTACTCTTAACATAAGCACTCTACTTTTCTGCAATAACTCAGAGTATCTCTGCTTATAAATACCAGTCTTCATTGAAAGGTGCTTGCTCTTCAGGCGGAGCTACAACAAGAAAGGCACCAGCATGATGAAACCCTTGCTGCCTTGAAAGAAGAAGAGAAGGTCAGAGTGGATAGAATGGCCCATGACTTGGAAATCAAGTGGACTGAAAATCTTAGGTACACTTTTTACCCTGACATTGAACCTTGCCAATACAGAGATGTGCAAGGAAGGTTTCCTGTTGTTTGGCTCACAGTAGTAATATTTTAGATCAGTTTTTCCCAGTTATATGCAGAGATTTTAGAATTCTGTTTTTTCTGGGGTTTTTTATTGTTGTTGTTTTTTTGTTTTGTTTTTTGAAAAACGGAAGGTCTTGCTCTGCAGCCCAGGCTGTTTCTGAACTCACTGTGGAGCCCAGGCTGGCCTTGGACTCATGGCAATCCTCCTGCCTCAAGCTCCTGAGTACTAAGATTACAGGCATGTGCTACCATGCCCAGCTTATGTGGTGCTGGGGAATTGAACTCAGGGCCTTGCGCTTCAACCACTGAGCCATTACTCCAGCCCCTTTTCTATTGGAATTGAGATTTACTTTTTTAATTTTTATTTTGTTGACATAAAATAGAGAACTAACCTGAAGTCAGAAGATTTACTTTGTTGTTGTACCTGTTTTGTCATTGTTAAATTTATGAGTAATCTTGAGTAAGTGACCAGTTTACTTTATACTACAGAACTATGAAATAATCTACTTTTACTCTGAGTACTTGAGGACCATTAGAAAACTTTTGAATGACTATGCAACAGTTAGGAGAATAATCCTCTTTACAAGGTAAACACCTGTGTTTGCTTTAGACAAGAGTGCTCTAAACTTCGTGAAGAATTAAGACTTCAACACGAAGAAGATAAGAAATCTGCAATGTCTCAACTGCTACAGTTAAAAGAACGAGAGAAAAATGCTGCCAGGGATTCATGGCAAAGGAAAGTCGAAGATCTCTTAAGCCAGGTAATTCATAGTCTGTTCTTTAGTCTGTTCTGTAGCGTTATTTCATAAACGCTGTATACTAATTTACTGTGTTTTGTTCTTTTTCATAGCGCAATCAAAAATTATTATAAATGTATATAATCAAGGAAACATTCATAATGATATGAACCATTATACTAAATAATGGTATTATAAATGTCCTACATATTGAGAAAAAAAATTTTTTTAATATTTGTACTGAACACACTAGAGATTTCCAGTGGGAAATTTATCTGTTTTTGAAAATACAGAATCTTTTTTCCAAGCAATTAAATACCATTGGGCAACAGAAGATAACATTTATTAAATATTTTATGACTTACTGAAAGTGTACTATTTATTTTTTTCTCACCAGTGGGTTTATACTTGAAGTCTCTCAGGAAGAATATAGCATAAACAAAAAGTTGTAATATTTCTATGTCGTGTTTTCTTTTTTGTAACATTTACAGCTTTAATTAAAATAAGTTTTACTTTATCACTTATTTGCACAGCCTGTAAGTTTATGTATTCTTAGCACATATCTTCTGTTAAGCCAGTAATTACATAAAACTGACTTCATGAGTCATCCGTTGATAAGCAATTGCAGAAGTTGTTTTGTCATCTAGTGCTAGAAATCCACTATTATTATCTTTCTCTTTCTGATCATGTCGAGTTTCAAAGTAAACAATGTAGGCTCTTTATAAGATAATCTGTTACATAAGAGCATACATGCAATATGTTTCAGGAATGTTTAGGGTCGGCTGATTTGTATCTGGTATTTCATAATAATTTATAATACTCTGAAGTAGCATACATATGTATATATGTGTGCTTTATGAATAATCTGGAACCTTTGAAATTTAGACATAGGAACAAAGAAACAGCTTTTATTAGAAGTTGTACTTCATATTAGCATTGCTTTTTGTCTTATATATACACTTACTTTATATCCATGGAGACATGGGTAAATGGATTTTACTGGGCACATTGATACTAACCCTTTAACATGCTTTGTACTTTTTATTTTATTAGTTTTTATTGGTTCAGTTATACTAATCCCTAAAAGTACATCTGGTTTTTCATCTAGAAAGTATTGGATGTAGACATTTTTGGGATGAGATTGCAGTATAAGGAAGGAAGTCCTACCTTTTTTCCTCATATATTTTCTATTTAGTTATCTTTTCTTATATTAAGCTGTCATTTTCTCTTTATTTTTATTCTCTTGTGTGTGTGTATATATAATATATATGTGTGTGTATATATACATATGTATGTATATATACATATATATGTATGTATGTATGTGTGTATATATATACACACACACATACCAAATATATATATATTTGGAATCTAGTCTGTAATACGCATTTGCTCATTCCTGGGAGGACCTAATGTTTTGCATCTTGTGGTTCTCTGTATTATAAAATAATTGCATATTAGCTCTACGTTTTGTCTTTTTTACAGAGAGAGAAACTTTAACATTTTCTTAAAGCTAAGAGTTTTTTTCCAAAGTATATTAACCATAAATATCAAGATAGTCAGAATTAATTGTCTTTAAAGGTAAAACTTAACGCTCCATGCCACCAGGCCATTTTGAGATTACATTGTCTTCCTTTCTTCCCATTTCCACATTGTATAGGACATACACATTACTGTAGATAATCTGGCACATAGCTGTTGTGCTCCAGGATCCTCTATGCCTGAAGAAAGTTAAGAAAAGAAGCAGGATGTCCCTATTTAAAGAGAAAGTAGGTACTATATTGTCAAGGTTTTTCTTTTCCCAGGCATATAAGATGACAAAAGTTATAATACGACTGATGGCCTTCTTGGCCCTTTGAATCTTGTGCTCTATAGCTCTATCTCTTGTTCTGATCCTACTGCTGATCCTAGGCCTTGTCCCTCATTACCTCCACCCACAGTACTATAACCATTCGTTCTGTTCAATGCTGCTGCTAGTCCTCATCCCTTTTCACCCTGGCCCTCCAGTCTCCCCTCAGCACTTTGGGGAAAATAGAGCACCCTTAGGATTGGTGATAGGAGAGGGGAACATAATTGGGATGGCCAGGGCTTGGACAGAAGCATATACTTTTGTTTCAGTTACTTATTTGTTGCTGGGACACAGTGCCTAACATCCATAATTTAAAGGAGGAAAGATTTATTTAGCACATAGTTTCAGAAGGTCTCACACTGTCTGTTCAGGGGCATCTGGCAACTGCAGAAGCACATGACAGAGGCTGGAGAGCTGCTCACACAACTGAAGACAGAAGCCAAGTTAAGCAGGATGAAGTCAATGTCTGGACATTCACTTCTCAAGGCCAGAACTACCCCCACCCCCACCCAGGAAGCTGTAATAATGTTTCTTCTTCTTTCCTTTACTTAATTCAGGCTGCCAGTTGGGCTGCCCCTCCCTTACTTCCTGGCCCAGAAGTCAACAACACACACCTGAAAACTCTGCCCTGGACCACCCCCATTCTCAAAAAATTGATACAATCCCTCCATGTCAAACCCCAATCATGCACCCCTTGCAGCCAGACCCTACCTCCCAAGAGCTTAAGGTTCCAGTTACTGTACTATGTCCAAATACATGAGGCTTTTGAGGACATTCCAGATCTAAACCATAGCAACTATGAAAAAATACTGGAGGATCTGCATTTTTACAAATTATAACTTTCTGATTGAATCGCATATGAGACCATTTTCATGTCATTGTGTACCTGTATTTCATTCTGTTTAGAGCAAAAATGAAATAACTTGTCTTTCACATGACTTTACACTCTCAAAAGTTAGACTTTATTTAACCGCACCCTTATGTCCATATCTATGTAAAGATAGGCTTAGAAAAGCATAAAATTTTCAGTTTCCTTGAATCACATTTTTATCTCGTGGACATTTCCATAGGTATTATATTCGCTCTATGCTTTAATTCAGAGTCAACTTCATATATGTTAATTTCCTTTTAATATTTCATTGTATTCTCTTTTTCTACCCAATGATTATACTTTAGTCCAAAGCTGGTTATCATCCTTGACTAAACAGTTTATACTTTTGAATTCTATTAAAAGAGCTTTATTCTTCAGTTCTATCTACAGAAAGTTGTCTATGCTCTTTGTAATCATATTTTAAATTTCTGTTGCAGAAACGCTGTCATGTGTCCTCTTCAGTGTTTTAAAGGCAGCTCTTGTTTTGGATCTAGTATGATAATTTATTTACTGAGACTGATTCACAGCATTGAACTGAGAAATTAGGGAGGCACAGGTTATTAAGAGACATCCAGCTATGGAATTTACAGTAAGGGTTTGACTGCCCACTTGCAGAAGTAAACTTTGAGGCCCCAAAGTCATTACCAGGTGATAGTTATATATATCTGTATCTACATCTATCGATCTCTATGCATCTGTTTATCCCTCTGTATATATGTGACACAATTGTTACACTTCACAAATGTACAGTCTAATAGGAATCTTTACATACAGATAGTTAAAATAAGTCACTGTACAGTAAGTGATTTTGTAAATATCCAGATAGTATATACTATAAGAGCAGAGGTGAGTTGGAGCTGGCTTCTGTCAGCTCATCATCATCCACTGTGTGCCTCTCTTCCCATCTTCATATTCAGGAACAAATGGATTGGTGGTTTGCAATCATCCATGATGGTTGTGATATATATTGCAGGCATCAACAAATGTTACAACTGAAAGCATTGCTTTCTCAGAGAGCTATTAAACATTTACCATTATACTACATAGGTAGGAGTATAGAGAAATAGTGGAGTGGAGCCAGTGTGACTGGGAAAGATTTCATGGAAGAGGCCAGCATTGATATGACCCTTGAGTAGGCCAAAGGATGAACGTGAAGGAATGAAAAATAGCAAGTATTTATTCTTATCATTCTTATTTCCCATGCATATGAGGAAATACAGTAATGAGAAAAAAACAGGGTTAGGGGCAGTTTGAGGAAAGGTTATTAAGTCAAGGTTAACCTTGACTTCCAGGCTTAGGAGTTTATTGTCTATTAAGTAAACTATGAGATCCTGTCAGTTCTATGGAAAAGAGAATAGCATACTGAAATTTTATTTTAAGAAGCTTAATATAGCTATGATATTGAAATGAGAATGAAATGGAGACATTTTATTTTAAATAATCTAAATTAAAATGTCTAACAGAACTCTTGAATGCACATCACATCACATTTAACAGTTGTACTTGTCAACCTAAGCTAGACTCCTAGATACTTTTCATTTCCATTCATTCACTTCTGATTGATTCTCATGTGTACTCTCTCTCTTTCTCTCTCTCTCTCACACACACACATACACACAGACACGTACACACATTACAGCCAATCCACAGCACTCCTTACTAACTCTGCCTTCAGAATATGTCCCACTGCAACCAACTCCTTCAGTACAGCCTAATTGGAACCCCCTAGAGTTCCTTCCAAAAGTGCAACTGCAGCCTCCCTCTGGGCTTCCTCGTGCTTGCATACAGATTATTTTCTAACTAGCCACAGTGGTGCTTACGTTCCTTATCTGTTTCAAATCCTCGAGTGGCTTCCTTTCACATTTAGAATATAACTTGCATTCTTCCCATGGCCTCTAGTACCCTCATAATTTGATGTCTGGCTGCTTTACCAGCATTGTCTCTTTTCACTCTTCCCTTCCTTTCCTACAGCCATCCTGGATTCCCTGCAGTTCTTAGAGTACACATACTAAGTCAGATCTACCTGGAGATGTTTTGCATCTTCTGGTCCCTTCACATATAACTCACTTTTTCTAGAGATCTATATTGTTTTTTTTCCCTGTATTTTGTTCAGTTCTTTATTTAAATCTTAAAGCCTCAGAAAAAGATATTCCTTGATTACATTATCATACCATCTTCCATCACCTTCTAGCCTCTCCTTCTCCTTTGTGCTTCTCTCCTAGGAGAACAGAGATTCCGTGAGATTTGGATGCTGGTGGTATTCATTGTTGTATTCCCGGCACCTAAACCTGGGTCAAGCTGTGTTAAGCATTCAGCAATTGATCTGTAGTGAACAGAAACCGAGACACAATAGCCACAGAAAAGTTGTCAAATACATGAAATAGAAAAAATTTTGCCTATTTAGTACTTACATTTATTTCATTAAGAAAAGAAATGTAACTGTGATGGGAATATATCACATAATTTGATGGAGTACTTTGGTTAAAAGAAGAAGAAGAAAATGTTGAAGTTGTTGTAAGACTTGATAGGAAGGCAGAAGAAGTTCCTAACTGAAGCAAAGGAAAAAGTAGTAAGTTTGTGGGGTTTTTTTTTTTTGGTTTTGATTTTGGGTTTTTTTTTTTTTTTTTTTTTGGATGCATAGATTCTCCAATCACAGGTTATTTTGGAGTTTTTCACATTCAGTATGGAATAGTAGTGCAGAAATAAAACATTAAAATAAATATTTTTGATCAAAAGTAGTTGGCCAGTTTTCATTAAGGCTTGTTGTTGTCTGCTTTCTGACTTCTGGACCAATGCTATTCAGTGAAATAGCTACTAGCTGCATGGCCTTTAGAGCATTTGAAATGAAGTTCCTCTAAATTGAAATAAATGTGAATGTAAACTATACACTGGATTCCAAAATCTTAGGACAAATGAAAAGAAAATAGAATGTCTCACTAGTAGTTTTCATTAACTGCTTGTTGAAATGCTAATGTTTTTGATATATTGGTTAAGATGCACAACTAAAATAATTTTACCTTTTACTTTTTTCTTCTGGCTGTTAAAAATTTTAAATTACATGTACAACATTCATTTGTGGCTCTCAGTTATATTTCTGTTATATAGCACTAGTCTAACCTATCTACATCCCAAAACTCTGGGGGCAATTGGACAAAAGAGCACCACACTCATTCTTCTCCTTGCTAGCTTCATCTTTCTTTATGTTAAACAAGGAGCGTATTCTCTCTCTTTAGAAATTTTATTCCTGAATTCCTGCATATAAGAAAATTGCTATTCTAGTTAGTTTTTTGTGCATTCTTAATATTCTTAATTTTTAAACAAGTAACAGTATTTCCTGTCTCATTCCCTACCCCAGCCCTATCCCAAATGCTGGAGACTGAACCCAGAGCCTGGCATATGCTAGGCAAATACTTTACTAGTGGGCTACACCTCCAGTACTACCTCTTGTTAGAAAAATAGATGGAAGCAGATTATAAGAGAGAAGGAATATCAGGGGGCCTGGAAAAATCATCTATTCCCAGGATAAGTCAGTCAGAGACCTTGGCACATGCCTTGAGTAGTGATAGTAGATCAGGGAAACTGAACCTAGAAAGTAAAACAAGAAAATTCAGCAAACATTGGAGATATGTCCTAAGCTCTGAGAGGAGTTGGCTGAGGGGAAGAATGGAATGCCTAATGGAAAAGATGGAGAAAGAGTGAAAAGAAATCACATATGGAGGAAAGAGAAAAGCCAGCTAGAAAGAGTGGGACTTGATGGCATGACCTCTTTTGCTTTCTCAGAAAATATGGAGTGGAAATAATTGACCAAAAATTATTACTCCTCCTTTAGTTCTTGGTTTCAAAGCTAATTGCTAACATTTTTCCTTAGTAAATGTGCTAACATTTTTCCTCAGTAAATGTCCTTAATTTCTCTCTAGACAAAAATATTGTTAATGACACCGTTTCAGCTGTTAAATTATTATGAGACTTACATGGTTAGTATTCATCTTCTTGAGATTTTTTTTCTTCTGAGATACACAGTACCAAATAATTTTCTGAACTAACCTAAAAATATTTTATTATGATCAGTTAATACTAAATTTTCTTTTCCTTGTCTAAGTCTTCCCTTTTAGAATTTAAGTCTGTCACATTGTGAAATTGACACGTTTTGGGAGAATAGAGCAATGAAATTGAAACCTATTGCTAACTGTAAAATAATGGACAGTTAACTAATGGGTACTGAGCACATGGCCATTCTGCAAGGAAATGCAGAACAGGTGGTGCCTTCCCAGGTGCTTGGTCCAGAAGTGTTTGAAAAATACTTAAGGATGTTCAGATAGCATTGCTGTAACCAATCAGTTTAATCCATTCCTATTCATATAAGATATTTTAAAAATTAGAGATTCAGTAGGCATGTGATATTCTCTGAGAAAAGCATTAAGAATAATGTAACACATTAACTTGCTTCCGCTTGAGTTTTATTCCTGTGCCTGTTCTGTTTGAGTGATGGTTTGCTTGCTTGTTTGCCTGCCTCTTGTTGCTAGCTTGCTTTGGGAGTATTACCAGTTAGTTAACTAAAGTTGTGGTATCCATTTCTAAATCTTTTGAGTTGTTGGTTCCTTTCTTCTGGATATTAGTATACTTGAAATTAACATTAGAAAAATACTATATAATTTACTCTAAGAAATTACAGTATTATATACTAAATATTGAGTTAAAAATTTTAAGTTAATATTCTACTGGAATTTATAAAATGTCAGTGTTTTCTCAATAAAGCTAGATGTTTTAATAACACATCTTTTGTCAATAATGAGAATTTTACTTCTTGGGATCTTTTTTCAAACCAGCATTGAAATTCAGTTATAATTATGAAAATTACTAATATATGCATGTGCCATATCTTTGCATAAAGCATTGTTACTGCTTTGTACTAAGCCCTTAGTGCAGTAGAGTACCTTTCATTACATGATAGTTTCATGAGTCTTCTGACTCTAAGTCATCTTCTAATTACTTGCTGTTTCCCACTTCTAACTTTCTGTATCATCTCAGAGGTCTTTGCGATAAGCTCTAGGCTTTTTTTAGTCTTGGCCCACATCACCGCATATTTAGGGGGGAAAAATCCTAAGTGCTGAAATCTAAGAAATTTCTTGTTATCTTCTATATTGTGTTTACACATTTATTCAGTCAAAATTGAATGCCTCTGGTATGCAAGAAATTGTGGCAGACTAATAACAGGGCCAGTGTGGTCTTTGCCTTCCTGGGAATTATAATCTACAGAAGAAAACAGGAATTAAGTTACAACTGTGGTATATAGTATGTGTAATATGGGGACCTAACATAATCTGGGGATCTGGGGAAGGATTTTCTGAATGTGGGATTCTTTACCTGAGGCCTGGAAGAGATTAAGTCAGGCCAAGAGAAAAGTGAAAACCACATTCCAAACAGAGATATCAGCATATGGGAAAGCCCTTGGGCAGCCCACGTAATACTTCCCTTCAGCATGTTAGAGGGTTGGGAGGCCATGGATGTACAGAGTGGCAGGTCACGTGAGGACTTGTTTTCCATGTTTAGGACTTTATTCAAAGAATAATGAGGAACTACTTGAAGAATTTTACTCAAGAGTATGAAATATTGAATTACTGCCATTTTAACACTCTGGGGGCTGGGGCCATAGCTTAGTGATTACAACACTTGCCTAGCATGCACTAGTCCCTGGATTTGATTCCCCAAGACCACATAAAAATAGCTGAGTGCGATGGCGCACACCTATAATCCTACCACTCAGGAGGCTGAGTTTGAAGGATTGCCATGAGTTTGAGGCCAACTTAGGCTACATGATGAATTCAGAACCAGCCTGGATGTAAAGAGTGAGACTCTCTAAAAACAAAACTAAACTGACCACAGTACAGAGAACAGATTAGGGCAGCACAAAAGAGGTGCCTTCAATAAGTGTTGCTACAAACTTGGTAACCATTTTTTGACCAGATTTATAATTTATGGACAATTATTTAGTATACTTACTATTTTTTCCCTCAGAAGATACAATTCTTCTAAGTGTTAGAATCTGTTGGTTGTCAGTAGTATTTCTACATGAAAAACGCATAAAAATACACCCTGTTCCTTAGTAACTAATATTTCTTTTTAGTTATCTAGAATTTTCTCTTATAATGACAGAGGAGAGAAGTTAAAAATAGTAAAAATTAATTCAATATTTAAAGTTCATATCATTCATTTAGTCTTTGAATAAACATTTATTGACAATTCATCTCTGTCAGGTACCTGTTGAGGTGCATTGGATACAAATGAAGACAAGATCTCTGTCTTCTGAAAGGTTATAATTCAGTGGCTTTAAGCTTTAATAGTTAACATACCAATGCATTTACAAATTGAAAACACACAAAACCTTGTTTTTTTTTTCCTTAATGAATAATATTTGAGCTAACTCTTAAAAGTATTGTTTTTTACAGAGCACTAAATGTCTAATTAAGTACAATCAACTAACTTTTCTTTACTTAGATGAAAGTCTGATTATATACATCTTTCCAGAATAGCAATCCAGAACCACATTCAGTACACTTTCTATATTGAAATCTCTGAGTGCTCTTAATCAGTTGAAGATCTTTTAAAGCCGTCTTCACTCATATCAGAAATTAACAAGGTTTTAGAACAGATTGACTTGTTATATAAGGTATCAGTTTTTGTTAACATTCATTTGCGTATATAGAATACTTGCCAAATAATATTTGCATAGAAATGCTTAGTTAGTCTAGTATTCTTTTAAGCCTGAACTTAAAATCTTAGATTGGACTGCTATAACAGATTACTATAGATTACTATAGAGTTCCGGAGGATAGGAAATCTAGGTTCAGGGTGTGCACAGATTTGATACTAGTTAAGGGCCTGCTTCAAGATTCATAGATAACTGATGTGTCACTGCATCCTCACATGGAGGAAGAACCATGGACCCTCTTCGGGATCTCTTTTATAAGGCTCCACCTTAATGACCTAATCACCTACCGAAGGCTGTATTTCCTAATAACACCATATAGGAGGTTAGGATTTCACCATTTGTACAGAGGAGGGCACACAAACATCCATCCTGGCCCTCCAGACTGCATATCCTTCTTACATGGAAACAGATTCCTTCCTTCCTAATGCCCCAAAACGCCTTAACACTTAACCCAGTACCACCCCTAAAGTCTAAAATCTAAAGTCTCATATAAAATCATCTAAATTGTATGTTAGATTCAAATTACGTGTCATCCTGAGGCAAACTGCTCTTCAGCTACAAACCTGGGAAACCAAATATATTAGTCAGCTTTTTGTTACTATAACAAAATATCTGAGATAATGAACTTATATAGAGAAAAGGGTTATTTTGACTTACAGTTTTAGAGGTTCTGGTCTGTGATAGAATGGACGCATTGCGTTTGGGCTTCTGATGGTGGTGCCACGCTGGCAATGGCCAGGAATGCATGGTAGAGCAAACCTCAAGGCAAGGAAACAGAATAAAATGAAGAAAGGTTTGGGAATCTCATAGGCCCTCTTTAAGGGCATGTTCTAAGTACCTCCCACTAGGCTCCACCTCTCAGAGGTCCCCCAATCTCCAGTAGCTCCATCTTAAGGGCCACATTTTTAATACATGGGCTACTAGGGAGTAGTCAACATCCTGAGGCTATACCAAGCAAGTTTTGTGCTCTTAAAATACTACAGTGGGACAAGAATAAGATAGACATTTATATTAGTCATCCTTTCATCTCTGGGACCAACTACCTACATACACAAGTTAAAGTCCTGCCATCCATATAGTGGTTGCACCACTTTACAGACCCATGAGCACTAGTTCATAACACTTGGAATAAGATGGAACTTCATTGTTAATTTTGATTTGCTTTTCTCTGATGGTCTAAGATACCTAATATTTTTCAAGTATTTTGGGCCATTCAGACTTCCTCTTCTGAGAATTGTCAATTTATTCCAGTTGCCCAGTTTGTGATTGGAACTTTTATTTTGGAGAACGTAATTTTTTTCATTGCTTTGTATAGTCTTGATAATTGTCCTCTGTCTGAGGAACAGTTCCCATTGCATCAGTGCCCTCTGCACTCCCTTGATTATATCCTTTGCTGTGCAGAGCTTTTCAATTTGATACAATCCCATTTGTTGACTTTTGGTGTTATCTCATGTGCTTTGGGTGTTTTATTGAGAAAGTCTTTGCCTATGCCTATATCTTTAAGAGTTTGCCTTTTTCTTCCAGCAGGTTCATTATTTCCATTTTAACGTCTAGGTCTTCAATCTGTTTTGATTTGTTTTGGGTATATAGTGAAAGATGTGGGTCTAATTTCTTTCTTCTGCCAGTCTTCCAGGCATCGTTCATTACTCCAGCATGGATTTTTGGCCCCTTTTGCCAAGGTCATGTGGATAAAAGTATTTGGTCCTTGTACCCTCAGTTCTGTTCTGTTGATCGATCTGTCAGTTTTTGTGCCAATTCCACATGGCTTTTTATCAGAGTTGCTTTCTGATATAATTTGATATCTGGTATTGTGATGCCTTCTCCCCCCCCCCCCCCAGGTTTGTTTTAGCTTTTCTGGGTCTCTTCTAGTTCAATATAAATCTTAGGATCATTTTTTCTAATTCTGTGAAAAATGCTGTTGGTATCTTGATTGGGATTACAGTGGATCTGTATGTCAATTTTGGTAGTATGGCCATTTTGACAATATTGGTTTTGCCTATCCTGGAACAGGGGACATCTTTCCATTTCCTAAAAATCTCTTTTTCAGAGTACTGTAGTTTTCACTATAGAGATCCTTTACTTGCTTTGTTAGGTCGATTCCTAGATACTTACTTTTCTTTGATGCTACTGTTAATGAGATTTTTTTCTGATCTATTTGTGTTTTTATTGTTGCTATGTAGGAATTCTGTTGATTTTTGTGTATTCATTTTATATCCTGCAACTTGGTGGAATTTACTAGTTGTAAGAAGTCTTCTGATGGAGCTTTAGAGGTCCTCTATCTAAAGGATAATCATGTCACCTGCAAATAATAATAGTTGATTTCTTCCTTTGCTATGTGTCTTCCCTTTATTCTATTCTCTTACCTGATTGTTCTGGCTAAGGTTTGAGCAATGTGTTGAATAGAAGTGGTGAAAGTGGACACCCTTATCTTGTTCATGATTTAAAGAGAAACAGTTTCAGTTTTTCTCCACTTAGGATGATGACAGGAGGATTGTCATAAATTGTTTTTTATCAGTTTAAGGTAGGATTCTTCTATACCTATTTTCATCAGAGTTTTTATTAGGAAGAGATGTTGTATATTGTCAGAGGCTTTTTTTGCATGTATTGAATTGATCATATGATTTTTGTCCTTGCTTTTGTTAATGTGATATATTACATGAATTGAGCTATGCTTGGTTGAACCATCTTTGCATCCCAGGGATGAAGCCATCTTGGTCATGTTGTATGATCTTTTTAATAATTTGTTGCATTCTGTTTTTTAATAATTTTGTTGCATGTTTCTTATTGAGGATTTTTCATCTGTGTTCATTAAGTAAATTGGTCTTCAGTTTTCTTTTTTTGTTTGGGTCTTTATCTGGTTTGGAGATCAAAGTGATACTTTCTCCCAGGAATGAGTTGGGTATTGTTCTCACTCTGTAATTTAATGGAAAAGTTTTAAGGAGCATTGGCGCCAACTCTTTCATAAAGTTCTAATAAAATTTTGTGGCGAATCCATCAGATTCTGGCCTTTTCTTTGTTGATAGATCCTTTATTACTGATTCAATTTTATCTCTGTTTATCTCTCCCCGCAGGGTTTTTATATCTTCTTGGTTCGATTTTGGCATACTCTATCTGCCTAGGAATTTATCCATTTCTTTTAGGTTCTTGAATTTGTTGGAATATAGGTTTTTCAAAATAGTTTCATGTAATTCTCTGGATTTCAACTGTGTCTGTTGTGGTTTTACCTTTTTCATTTCTAATTACACTAATGTGAATTTTTTTCTTTACTTCTTTTGGTGAGTTTGGCTAATGTTTTAGCAATCTTAGTAATCATTTTGAAGACCCAACTCCTTGATTCATTGATATTTTATAATAAAGCTATATCTATCTATCTGTATGTTTCAGTTTCACTAATCTTAGCTGTTATTCTTACCATTTCCCTCCTTCTACTGCTTTTGGATTTTGCTTGTTCTTGTTTTTTCTGGGACTTAGAGCTGCATCATTAGATTGTTTATATGAAACTATTTTGTTTTTTTATATTTGCATTCATAGCTATAAATGTTCCTCTTAGTTTTTTTTTTTCTTTTTTTTTTGTATCTCACAGGTTATGCTATGATATGCTTCCATTGTCATTTAACTTTAGGAAATTTTTAATTTCTTTCTTGTTTTCTTCTGTGATCCATTATTTGTTCAGTAATGTATTATTTAATCCTCATTTATGTGTATAATATCTGTATTTCTTTTGCTTTTGATTTTTAGTTTCATTCCATATGGTCTGAATGTATACAGGAAATGATACCAGTTCTTTTTATTTAAGCATGTGTTGAGGTCAAGGATATAGCCTCTTTTGGAAAATGTCCTATGTGCTACTGAGAAAATAAAAAGTATTCTCTTATTCTTAGGCAGAACACTATAGTAATAGTAGTCTCTTAAGTCCATTTGTTCCATGGCGTGATATAGCTCTGATGTTTCTTTGTTTTGGGGGGTTTTTGGTTTTATTGGTTTCCTCTTTTTTTTTTTTTTTTTTTTGTCCGGTTGGTGTATTTGTGAGAGTAAAATACTAAAGTCATTTAATATGATTATATTGTGGTCTATTTGGTCTTTCATGTTCAGTAATTACTGTTTTATATAATTGGGTGGACCTACATGGTGCATATGTTTTTGCTTCTGAGTGCTTCTTGTTGGATTGTTCCATTTATCAGTATATAGTATCCATCTTTGTCTCTTCTGATCTATTTTGGTTTGAGGTCTGCAGGGTCTGAGAATAGTGTATCTACTCTTGCCTGTTCCCAGGTTCCAGTAACATTCAGTGTTAGTTTCCATCCTCTTACTTTCAGTCTCTGTGCTTCTGTTTGGGTAAAGTGTGTCTCTTGCAGACTACAAATGGTTGAGGTTTTGTTTTTGATGCGTTCTGTCAGTCTTGTGTCTTTTACTTTCAAGACCATTAGCATTGAGGGTAATTGTAAGATTTTTACTGAATCCTGCCATTGTCCTGTTCTTCTAATATTGGTTCTTTGTTATTTTCTTTTTGTTACACTTTTCCTATGTTTCCTGTCTTCTGTATTCTTTAGTGGTGGTCTTCCTTCTGTATCTAAAATTCCAACAAGTGTTTCTGCAGTGCTAGACTAGTGATCACAAATTTTTTCAAGCTTTGTTTGTAAAAAATTTTTGCTTCCTTCAATTTTCAGGGATAATTTTGCTGAATACAACAACCTGAGTTGACATTGCTTACTTTTAAAGCTTGAAAGATTTTGTTCCAGGCTTTTCTGACTTTTAAGGATTACATTGAGAAATCTTCAGTAATTCAGCCTTTTTTTTTTTTTTTTTTCAGACAATGACTTGTTCTGTAGCCCAGGCTAGTCCTGAACTCACTGGTGTAGCCCAGGCTGAGCTCAGCTCAGGACAATCTGGCTGGCTCAGCCTCCCAGGTGCTAGGATTACAGGTGTGAGCCACCATATCCAGCTTTATGTGGTGCTGGGAAATCAAACTCAGGGCTGGGCATTTGCAAAGCAAGTGATATAACCGCTGTGCCATTCCTCCAGCCCCTCTTACTGCCTTTAATATTCTCTCTTTCTGTTGAATTTCTGAGGTTTTGATTTTGGTGTATGTAACAGGCTTCTTTTTCTGGTCAAGGTAATTTGGTGTTCTGTAAGCTTCTTATGCCTGAATATTTATTTTCTTAGATTTAGAAAATTATCTGCCATGATTTCAGTGAATAAATTCCATACACGTTTTGAGCTGTCTTCTGCTCTTTGTCCCACATCTGTAATTCTGAGGTCGGCTCTCTTTGAGTCCTGCATCAGCTGTTATATCCTTCTGCTTTACTCACCTCTAATTTTGTTGTCAAGCCTGATGATGGCATTAGTTTTCTCAGCTTTGTCTTCAGGATTTGAAATTCTGTGTTAACATTGTTTGAGCTAACTTCCCATTTTCAAATGAATTTTTTCATACCCTGAATTAGCTAGATTTCTTTTCAGAGTTTCCACTTCTCTGTCAAAATTTTATTTCATATATTGCATTACCTTATTTGCCTCATTCAGCTTTTTTAATTGTGTCTTCTCTATGCTCAGTAAGCTTTGTATTCATTTGGACCATTATTTAGTTGGTAAATTCCTCATTAAGTCTGCTGGTCATCACTTGCATTTCTATAAGAATGTCTTTGAATTGAGTGTTCACATTAACCCACTAGTCTGCTTGGTTTTTGACCTCCTTCCCTCTGAGTCCCACTATTTCAGGGCCGATTACATTAGCTTCTGGAAAAGTCAGGCTTTTCTGCATGCATCCTATTTTCTAATGTTCCAATTATTCTTTTGCTGAGGGACCTCATCTAATGGCCTAGCTAAGAAGTTTCTTTGAATGTATATGAAGGTGTGTGGAGGAAGCTGAAAGCCCACCAAGTTTTGTGCTGGTAATACCCAGTGATAGAAGAACCTAACAGTCTGATGGCCCCCTCAGCTCCTTCAGCAAAGCTCTCCCATCTGTCCTGGCTTCCCTTCCTCGAGAATGGGACTTGTGCCCTTTGAGTTGCTGTCATTGCTACATAAACAGTTTAGGAGGTCAACGGCCTTTCTTTCCTCTTCTCTGCAACATCTCTTGTGTAAATTCCTTCCAATGCTCTGATTAAGAGTATCCGCAGGGGCTGGAGGAATGGCTCAGCAATTAAATCGCTTGCCTAGCAAGCGCTAAGTCAGACACTAAGTACCCAAGTTTGATTAACCAGCACCGCATAAGCTGGAACTGTATCACATGCCTGTAATCCCAGCACTCGGGAGGCTGAGACAGGAGGATTGCCATGAGTCCAAGGCCAGCCTGGACTCTATAATGAGTTCAGGACCAGCCTGGGCTACCGAGCTAGACCCTGTCTCAAGAAAAAAAAAAAAAAAAAAAAA